>CAUJNA010003273.1:212500-237500 GCA_963377175.1 Effrenium voratum
CTTGCTTGCTTGTTTGTTTGTTTGTTTGTTTGTGCTTGCTTGCTTGTTTGTTTGTTTGTTTGATTGTTTGCATATGCTTTGTGGCTTGGTGAATTGTGTTTGTGTTTTTTTGTGCGCTTGATTGATTGTTCGTTTGTTTGTGTGTTTGGAAATTTGTTTGTTCGTTGCGCGTTGTCGTCGTCCATGTTGTAGTTGCCGGCGATGCCTTTGTGTTTGCTCAATTCGATGTTGATGTTGTTGTTGTCGTTGTTGTTGTTTCTGCCGTTGTTGCTGTTGCTGTTGCTGTTGCTCCTGTTGCTGTTGCTCCTGTTGCTGCTGCCTGCTGCCGGCGGTGGTGGCGGTGGTGGTTGCTGCTGCTGCTGCTGCTGCTGCTGCTGCTGCTGCTGCTGCTGCTGCTGCTTCGTTGTTGCTGTTTTTGTTTTTGTCCTTGTTGTTGCTGTTGCTGCTGCTGTTGCTGTTGCCGTTGCCGTTGCTGTTGTTGTTGTGGTTGTGGTTGTTGTTGTTGTTTGCGGCTGCTGTTGCTGTTACTGGTGTTGCTAGTGTTGTTACCGTTGCTGCTGCTGCTGCTGCTGCTGCTGCTTCTTGTGCTGCTGCTGCTGCTTCTGCTGCTGCTGCCGTTGTTGTTTTTGTTGTTGCTGTTGTTGGTGGTTGTAGTGGTGATCGTTGTGGTGTTGCTGCTGCTGCTGCTGTTCCTGTTGTTGCTGCTGCTGCTGCTGCTGCTGCTGCTGCTGTTATTCATGATGTTGTTGTTGTGTTTGCGTTCGCATTTGCTGTTGTCGTTGTCGCGGTTGCTGTTGTGATTCACAACAAGTGTAAACCTTTCTTGGGCAGGGCCCCAGAAAATGATCCCTTTAAATATCATCCCGCTTCAACGAAGCCACCTTCTCATAGAAAAGGGAACACTTGCTCCAAGCAGCCACGCTTTCTGGGAGGTGTGGCCAAACAACGCCATGCTTTTGTCTCCCTCCCAGGAACTGCGCCGACACCCCCCCCCCCCAAAAAAAAATATGGAAGCCTCAGGGTCTTGGAGCTCGCTCACGCCGAGACGGATTGGGCCCACAAGCCCTGCAAATTGTCCAACTCAACGAATTCTTCCCCTCACTTCCCAAGTCAATTGGCCAAAAGGCTCCAAACTTGTCGTGTGCCACTCAAACTGTCTTCCCAAAACTTGGTTGACGTTGGAAGGGGAGCAAAAATTTGCATGATCGCAGGTAAGTGGGGATTTCCTACTAAACCACAATAAGCAAAATGTAAACGTTTCCCAACAACAACCGTGCAAAAAGAATACAAGTCCATGAACTCAAGAAGTAAGACCCTCCTTTGGGCAAACAGAATGCCAACCTGTTCGTTAGTAAAAACATGCATGTTTCTCCAACAACTTATGATCCAACTCTCAAGGGCTCTCTACAACAGGGGAAACGGCACTTTGCTGCTGCTGGGTTAAATATGTACTAGGTCCTCCAATAGAGAGGTTAGAACAAGAGTGCCCTTCTGCCTGTAGTCTATTTTAGTCGGAAAACCCTCTCCCAAAAAAGGGCAAAAGGGTACTACTAGGGGATCCAGAATAGGTGATTCCGAATTCCCATCCCCCAATAGCCCCCCACAAAAAGAACCGTGATTTTTTAGTGGTTCGTTGATGCCTCAAGAACTGGAGAAAAGGGAACTGGGAACTGCTGTGTTGTTGGGCAAATATGATGTTCCTACCAGCCAACAAGTTCTTGGAGGAGCTGCACAGTTTAACGCCAATCCCGGCAACAGAAGCGCACCTTGGCCTCCGGTGGAGCGGGCATAGCTTCTCCTGCAAGTGTCGTCTGACGCAGACGCGTCGCTGCAAGCGATTTGTTAGAAGAACGCTGTGACTTGGTGTGTGTGCCGCAAGCTGGCTTTTTGGTGCATATGGATGCGTCATAAATATGTCTACAAGATTATTTAAGAGTCCAACGAACCGTATGACTGGAGAAAAACACCAAGTTGAGTTTCTCAAGTGGTTTTGTCTCAAACTGTCACATGCACACCAGAACAAAACATGTTTTCCGTTTAGCGTCATTTGCAGCAATCCAAAAAAGGCAAACTCACCCAACAAATTGATAGCCATCTCCTTGGAATCGTGACAAGTTTGTTTGACTGACGGAGACACATCCCATTGTAGATCCACAACCTCCATTTGCTTCAGTCACCTGAGGCAAAATTCTTCAAGAGCTGTAGATTTCCTTCAAAATCCAAACGGGAAACAACAAATATTCATAAGCAAATGGAAGACAACTCACTAGCCCTCCAGCCATCCCGACCATCCCAACCACCCCGACCACGCCGACCGCACGAGCCAAGCCTGATTTTCCACTGAATTTGAGAGGTGCGAAAAGTCGACATTTCGCACCTCACAAAATTAGACCATGCCGGCCCTCCCGGACACCCCAGCCCCGAACCAAGCCTGCTTTGCCAGTTGCTGGGGGGTCGGCGGGGTAAATCCGGCTACGCTGCATCACTAGCTCGGCGTTGCACTTTTGCTTGCCTGTGGGAAACCCTCGCAAAACATCGCGTATATGCAGGGTTTAGGCCGTGTGGCTGACATCATCAGGGTGTGGGCTTGGGTGATGCTTCAGCGGGGCTTGGTCTGCATCATCGAGACTTCCTTCCAAAAAGCCTCTCAAACCAATATAAAGCACTGTTTTTTAGAAGGCGCTGAAGGGATAAATAAAAGCAAGGCTCATTGACTCATTTTCGCGCATTTTGGTGCCAAGTGCTGCCGGGCATGCCGGCGATGCTGGGTCCTTGCTCTACAAAACGCCGAAAATACTGTCAAAAACTGCTGCGCTGAGCGTTGGGCTGTTGTTCTGTCCGTTTTGCTTTTGTTGTTGCTGGCTCGCGTGCTGCGCGGTCTCTGCCTTCTTCCCGTTGGTTTTCGGGCCTTCTGGCGCGCGCGCGCGACCACAGCCATAAAACGGGCTGGCTTGCGGGCTGTTCTTTTTGGGCTGCTGGTTCTGGGGCCTCTGGCGCGCGCGCGCGACCCCATGTGAACAACATGCGTAACCTAACCGGCCATATCATAGCACAGGATACGTTTCTCATTAAACACAAAAACACATGACATGACATAGTATAACTTCAAAGAGGCGTAGCCGGCTAGAGGCCGCAGGCCCAAAGGATAAAGGTTCAACACAATGGGTGTGTCTTTCTTTAGGGGACCCCCCAAAATGGTGGCTTTCCTTTTATTCCCATTTAAAGCCACCCAAAAAACGGTACCCAAAAGAGGGTACCCAAAAAAAGACACCCCGATAAAAGCTTGGCTTGGCCAAGTCAGCGGCTATATGGTGGATGCTCGACCCCTGGAGCCTCCTGCGGGTCAAAAATACGAACTTTTTTTGAAGAGGACCATTCGCGAGCCCCCGCATGTCCTCCCAAATGAAACACCTCTCTCTTCCTGAGTTGATTCGCCCACACAAGTCCAAACTCATTGTTTGCCACCAGAACGGTCTTCTGGACCTGTCTGCAAAGAGTTTAACTTGGAGATTCAATGGAACACCCATTAGATTTCAACCAGCAAGTCCAAAGATCCAATCAACTAGCAATCAAGTTGACAACTATCCCGACCCATGTCGTTGCACATATTCACGTTGGATTGGTGGCCATCCAACTCCATGTCTGCAGCGTTTGAAGTTCGAAGAAACGCTGTTCCTGTGTCGCTATCGCCCCAAGTGCAAACGGATTAACTTCTTTGGTTGGTTAGTAGACAAATACTAAATTGATACCTAATAGTGCACAAATACACATCAACCCTTGCTTGGTTGGAAAAAAAAAACAACAGCTAACAAAAAAATGTTTCCCCAACACTTCAAGATAGATACAACCTAGCAGCAACTCACGTGTCTGATCACAACGCTGGAAAGAGACAGCCCAGGAAGCTCGATTCATAAAGCTATAGTCTCGGTTGCTGTTGACCCCTGGTTGACGTTGGAAAGGGAGCAACATGTTGTTTGAACTTTAGCAGTTAAGTGGTTGGATTTCAACCACTCAACCACAACAAGCAAAATACGTAAAGTGTTTCCCAACAACAACCAGGGATAATTACCTGGACTTTCTGACCCTCGAGCAACCCATTAAAAAAGCAACCCACTAAATAAGCAAAACTGTAAAAACACGGTTTCCCAACAAAAACCATGATTACCAGTAGTGAAAGCAAAGGCTCTGCCACCATTCCTCCCTCTGGTGTCAAATCAAGAAGCAACTGTGGGTTGATTAGCACTAAAGAGCCCTTATTTTGAGAAATCCCAATAAAAAATAAAAACCGGTACCCATAGGTGACCCTTTGGAAAAATCGATGGGTTTCCCTGGTAAACGGGGCTTAAACCATGCAACCATGCAACCATGCCTCTGCTTTCAAAGCTCAACGTTGTGGGTACATTGACTGGGCTGCCCGTTTTCGGATCCGCGACAAGTGACGAACTTTTCGTGGGTGAAATGGAAACCACTAAACACCAAAGGGCCAAAACCGGCTGACGGGGAGCCACCAAGTGGAACATCCCCTGTTTCCCCCCAAAACAATCAAGTCCACGAAACACTTTTTATGGGACCATCCGGCCCTCGGACCATTCGGCCCTCGGCCTGCACCCGACAGCTCCGGAATTCAGGAAGCAGCTTCTTTTCAACCGCTGTCAGCGCTAGCTTCAGTTGGATAACGCTCTCAGCGTCCGCTCTCAGCGTTGCTCTCTGCAGCCAACACGCAGGCGTGTATAGTGATTAGTGCGGTCGCACTAATGGTGCTCAGGCCGAAACCACGGAGACCAATCCGTTGCAGAAGTCTAACACGTCCAAGCTTAACACCGTGCTGAATCGCCTTCGAGGACTGCCAAGTGATTTTTTTGCAGTTGCTAGCTAGCCTAGGTCCTCCAGTAGAGGGGTTAGGGTTTTTGTCTGTAGTCTTTTTTAGTAGGGGAACCCAAAACCCGCAACCAAAAAAGAAACGTGAGAAAGAATGGGCACTGGGGGACCTAGCCAGCAGGTTGAACTTAGACTCCACTCGGCCCGCACCTCTAGGCGTCGCCAAAGGCCCGACCAGCTGGGCACAGCTTACATGTGAGACAGGTCGGGTCGGGTCGGCGGAACTGCAAAATGCAGTTGGCTCCGCCTGCGCGAAGTGGGCAAGGCTTTTAAGCAAAAGGCGTTGAGGAGACCTTCACGTCGATTTGTTTTGGAGAAAAGTGCGTAGCAAAGAAGCGAATCTAATGAAAAGCGTGGCCCAAGACTTCCTTCAGTTGCTGTCAGAGAGCCAAAATTGAAATACCATCAAATCCATCCGCATCCGCGGAGGTGCCGAGGAAAAAACATCCTGGCAACCTCAAGGATTTCCTGTGTGTCGACATCATATAGTGCTTGAAGCACGGAAGCAACAACTCCGAGTTTCTAGGCTGCTGCTTGCAACCACACAACCGATGAAATCCGGTTCGCACTGAAACCAAGATGGTATTTGCAGGGGAATCGAGTCATTCCAGGGCTTCTGAACGGTGCGACATGGATTTCGCAACAATCCACTGTTGACCGACACACTTCCCGTCTGTCGCATGCGAGATTCTCTCATCGGGTGTCTATACTTCCGACCGCAAGGGGTTGGACACGCGCAAAAGCTGCAACCCATGTCTGCTCCGCTTGAAGGCATTCGCATATATATATATATATAGTATGTACATATATATATAGATACATATATTTGACCACCTAAAGCCTAGACACTATACATATACATATATATATATACATGCATGTATATGTATATGTGTATAGTAAGCCCTCCGGCATGAAGCCACCACTGTCCAGGTGCATCTGCAACAATATTCCAAGAATGGTCACGCATCAGCTACTCGCTCAGCACTCGGCGCGAATCCTTACCCCAAGCATCGGCGGATCTGTGCCAAGATCCATCGGGGAGCCTCACCTGTACTGTCTCATTCTTATGAGAAACATGGGTGCTTCTCAAAGTCAACTTCGAAACTTGGTTTCCCGTTGGCTTCCCAACAAAAAATGATAAGGGCCAAAGTCAACTTCGAATGTTGGTTTCCTTTGGCTTCCGATGAAAATGAAAAGGGCCAAGGGGTCTACTATTCTGAACCACCAACAAATCGGAGTATAGAGCTCTGTTTGATGAACCTCACTTGGTGCAGCGTTCCTTGCCCGCATGTTCCTGTTTGGTTGGACGAGTTCCTTGCTTTCCAACATGTTGGGAATGGTGCTCAGTAGGAAATGACCTAGGGTGTTGGGAATAAACCCAGGGATTCCCTTACAGGAAACCATAGGGGATGGTTTATATATGTTTCATTTCCCCCCATTCCCCGGTATCCAGCAAGCTTCGAGGTGCAAGGAACGGCCCACATTCGCCAAGGGGAGCCGGGCGGGATTTCGAGCACGGTTTTCTCTATGATCAGGGACCGGGGAAGGAATTTTGGGGAGTCAGAGAAAAATTGACTCAGCTTCCCTCTAACTGACCCACCTGGTGGTTTGGATTCAGATACTCACAAGAACCAGGGCTTCAAATCCAGCCAAGCCATACCAGCAAAGGGTTGCCTGGCTTGCTATCCCCCAATCCGCCCCAAAACTGCCTTCATGAGAGCCTTCGAACCTGGGCTGGGCCATCCCGTCACTGCCAAGCACAAAACCAGGCCCCTTCTTCTTTGTTTATCCCACTGAGATTCAAGTCTTAAGTGCAACATTGGGGACCCTGCGCAAAACATCGGATTTCATTTTGTTTCGCAAGTTGATGAAACCAGCAGCTATTTTCGCTATTTTGAAGCGCGGGGCAAGACACAATTACACATGTGCTTCGCTTCTGAATATGACATCTTGGCGGCAACGTCCCTCCACTATCCCATTCTCATGATGCCTTGGTCCTCATCTGGAGTACACTGAAACAATATGTCCCGATTCAGTCGAAATACTTCGTCTTCCCCACGTAAAACTTTGTGTTTGGCGAGACGGCAATGTCTTGGTTGACCTTGGAAGGGGAGCAAAAACTTTTCCATTCTAGCAGTTAAGTGGTTGGATTTCAACCACTCAACCGCAAAAAGCAAAAATATGAAGAACAACAACTGTTTCCCAACAACAACCATGATGTTTTAGGCTGTGGTATACGTAGTCTTTCCGGATGTCCATCGGAAAGCCTGTGAGGTCGAAGGCCTGATTCGCAGACTCCTTCCATGCCAGGATCCGACTGCGGCATGGCACAGCTTTCAAGCTTCCCGCGAAGGATCATGGATCACACCCTTAAAATCAGTCTGACAAACATATCCACACCTTCCCCACCCGGACTGGGTAACTTTTCCTCCAGTATTGGCGAACACATGTCCGTCGCGCACAAAAGTCTACGCCAAGTGGGGCTATCGAAAGAAACACCAGCTTCGATATCCCTCGGGGGATATCATAGGAAGATCTTCTCTTGCACGGGTCTGTAAACACGAACCCCGCGGATCGCCCCCGCAAACCAAAACCTGAACAAAGGCCTGGACACCAAAGCCCAATGCTTGACGTTGGAAGGGGAGCAAACAAAAAACCAATCTTAGCAGTTCAGTGGTTGGATTTTGAATCTAAACTGTAAAAAAAACTGTTTCCCAACAACAACCGTGAATTCGGGGGTTCCTTTCAGGGCGGTTTCCGGGTTCGCACACCATTCTCTGGCCCGTCAGCTCAGTACCGCAACGAGCTCTGGGAGACTCAGCACGACACCTCGGGTTTGGCCCAAAACTGAAAAGCCGCGGCGGCTCAAAAACACCACAACCGAAACCAAGCCAATCTTTGCTGGGCTCAGATCTCTGGCTAAAAGTGACTAACTTTTAGTGGGTTGAATGGAAACTACCACTAAACATTAAAGTCTAAAACGCTAATGGCTGACCCTAAGAGTTCCCGTCTGTTCTTGGGCCCTCCAAATGGGTCGTTGTTGAGGGCCCTGGCAAAATTGGTCGGGGTTCTCCGTTGGAGGGTCCGGGAATCTGCATTGGAGGGATCATGACCCTTAGGGCAGAGGAAGAAAGTGAGCAATCTCTGTGGGTGGTCGACGGTAGAAGGAAACAACCCTAGGTCCTCCATTAGAGAGGTTCCAATAAGGGTGCCAACTTTTTTTCTGTAGTCAATTTTAGTAGGGGAACCCTCCCCCAAAAAAAAGGTAAAAGGGCACAGTTGCCGCCGCCTTTGGGCCTGTCACGTAAAGGTCAACAGAAATTCGTGCCTGCTGCTCTCAGTTTTCCGACTTGACCTTCACGCAATCATATCTCACACAAGCATCTGGGCTCGAGGCCATTCTTCTCTCAGGCATAGTTAGCTACCGTCACAGACAGGAAAAGGGTTGCTTGTGCTTAGCCGTCTACAACCAGCAAACCTTACCAGAACATATCCTTTTCCTCAATATCAATCACTTGATACTTCCCTACCTGTTCTGATTCAGGGTGAACCGTGAGCCGTGACAATCGTGGGCGTACCTCTTCGGGGTTACGAGCCCGTGTACGGCCAGAAAAAAGGGGTCCCCAAATCAGTCTTTAAGTCTTCCCCAAAGGGACCATGGAACCAGAACTGGAGTTCCAGGACTCATCCCCCCCCTCCCCCAATTCCATTTCTCACTTCCTGAGTGGATTGGCCAATTTTGTTGCTAGGTCCAGTGGAGAGGTTAGAATAAGGGTACCCTTTTGTCTGTAGTCCATTTCAGTAGGGGAAGCGAATCTCCCAACCAAAAAAGAAACGGTGAGAGGTCGGGCACCCTTTCGCTGGGGGTGCCAGAAATCGTGTTCCACCAAGCCGCTCTTTCAAAAAAAAGTTTGTCCGAAACGGAACTCAGGGAGTCAAACAAGGGGATTCCGAAACTGTGGATGGAAGAGATTGCATCGCAGCACGTTGAGATGCTTGAAACCATAAGCTTTGTTGGTATTTACGTTGGGGAATCTAATCATTCCAGGGCTTCTGAATGGTATTACGAAATGGATTTCGTAGGCATCAGTTGGGCCAACCCATGGTACCGAATGGCAACCCGTGAACCCCAATGTTTGAACAGGGCCTCTGAATTCATAGGTTTCCCCACGGGAAATTGTCTCCTCCATTTGCTTTGTAAATGGACGTTCTGGGTCTGGTTGGAACCTCAGCTTTCGTTCCCCAGAGTCTCTGAAAAACCCGAGGTACTCCAAATGGGTCAACTCAATTGATCGTACGGGTTTGGCTCTTTTTGACGGGAAACCTCTGTTTGGTTTCTTTTGGAGAAGTCAAAGGAACCGGCCCCCCCTTCTTTTAGGACAAAGCTGCGGCATGTGATGAAGCGACTCAGCAGCTCCTCTGACTGAATCCACTCCTCAGCTTTCCCGGACACCGACGAGGACCCATTTTACTCAGACCCGTGGATGTCCACAAGGGACCCAAACCAATGACTTGTTTGGGTTGACAAACCTTGGTTGACCTTGGAAGGGGAGCAACAAAAATAAATGTTAGCAGTTCGGTGGTTGGATTTCAACCACTAAACCACAATAAGCTAAAATGTTTGTAAATATATATATATATATATATATATGTATATATATATTAACGTTTCCCAACAACAACCATGAAACCTCTCAAAGAAAACTCACCAGCCCCGGAAGCCCCGGAAATGCTGTGGAACCCTCCTGATTCAGCCGCCAGAGCCCACCCCTCTGTGCGTGTCTGGGCAGAGACCCAAACCCACTAGCTGTTGCACAAAGGAAGCTGCCCACTGCAGGGGTCAGATGCCCAGTGGCAAAAAAAGGCATCCTTTTTTGGTGGGCTGACTTTAAAGGAATCGGAACCCTTCCGCAAAAAGAGTTGAAAAGAGGGCGGAATCCACTGGGCAACAGAGGTGGGTCAAAAGTGAGCTTCCTTGAAGGGGGACCAAAAAGAAAGCAGGAGGAGCCCTGCTCCGAGTCTTTGGGTAAAAAAAAAAAAAACAAGGACTTGGAAGGGTGTCCGTCAACCAGCCATTCCATGTGTGCAATCAAAGCGATCTCCCACCCGGCAAAGAAACACTAAAGGGAAGGCGGTTGGATATTTGCGATCGTGCTAACTGGGTGTGTCTTGTCTTGAGGGTACCCTTTTTGGAGTCCTGTTTAAGGGGAAACCAAGGGAAAACACATTTACGGGGAGGTCCGAGTCAATTGTGAGACAAATCCAACTGGGCAAAAAAGAAGCTTAGGTCAGAACTATGGCAATTAGGGAATAGAGGTATAGTTTCGACCCCAAGCAACCACTTCACTACGTCTTGCCCAAGTAGCCACTGGGCTCTTCAAAATGCAGGGTTGGCCAATATCATGTATATGTGGCTGTGGGTCAAAAATAGGAACCCAAAATGGAATCCTGGTACATGGAAACATGGACTAAAACCAGTGGTCCCCGGTGGTTTAATTTTGACCCATACCCATATAAGCATATGTTCCCCATCAGACAGCCAGTACGTGGCCCAACCCTTTCGTGGCGCAATGGAAGGATCTGGGTATGTTGTGTTCTTTTGGAACCCTACTGTTGGCCGCTTTGAAAGGAGCGCCGGCTGCAAGTTTTTAGGAAACATCCGCAGGTCCATTTGAGGCTCCGGGTGTGACACGTTTCAACATGTTCGAGCCAGGGCGTCATTGCAAGAAGGTGCCTGGTTCTCTTGGACTTCAGAAGCCTTGGTATCCAGCTCCTCCAGTAGAGATGTTGCCAACTTGTTCCTGTTTCGTCTATTTTAGTAGGGGAACCCTCCCCCAAAAAGGGTAACAGGGCACTACAGGGGGACCTAGGTGTGGTTGCAAAACGGTCATTTTTGTATTTCCCCCGCAGCCCCCTACTAAGAATGAACAAACCCAAAAACCAAACACCTAAAACACTTGCCAAGAGCAGTGAAGCGCAAGTAGAGAATGCGGGGCCAGCATTGCAAGCTCTGGCATCGTGCATTGGTTTCTCCCACTGAATCAGGCGATTCGGTGATCCAACAACTCGCCGAATACCGGCTTCGGTTGAGGAATCAGCGGGGCCTCGTTTTCCATCTGACCAGCGCCTTACAAATATTTCGCCCGCCCCGGTCCATGTCCAAACGTTGGAAACCCCCCTCCTTGGGCTATCCCTCTGGAAAACAAGCAGCTCAATTCAATGAAGAGGTTGAAGTGCGCTGACCCAAAATGAAGCTTGCTGAGCACAACCAAGCGAACAACCAAAAAGCGTTCAAACCACCAATGCAAACCAATCAATGAATCCCCTTGCTTGAAGCGCGCCTATTTTGCCCAGGAATCACGCGCTGTAAATAAGACAAACCAACCTGGGCTGCCCGTTTTCTGATCCCCCGCTAAAGGCTTTTTTAGTGGGTTAAAAGGAAACTACCACTAATCTTCGGGTTGATTCACCATTCTTTGCAACCATCGTTCTATTCGAAAACCGTTCGTTTCCCTCGGTTTCCAGAAGTTTTCTAGAAAGAAGGAACCCTGAAAAGAATGGAAATGGAAGCTACCCTAGATTAGTGGATTAAATGGAAACTACCACTAAACACTAAAAGGCTAAGCTAAGGAACCGGATGACTGGGAGCCATCAAGCCAATCGCTGCCAAGTCTCCGTGGCCTTCTTCGCTTGCTTCGGGTTCTCTGCAAGGATAATCATCACCCGTACCAGCACATCGTGCATGGGGCGCACGAGAGGACCTAAATGGTCATGGCTCAAAATCCAAATCGGTTGGCCCCCAGTGAACATCCGATTCAATCCAACCACTAAAATAGGTTCTACAATTTGTGGTGCACCTACCCCAAAATGGTACTATTGGTTTTGACCCACAGCCAAAATGAAGCGATGTGCAGGTTCGGTTTGCAAGAGAGACTCGCAGGGAATGAGAAATGGTTTTTAGGAGCCCCAAACAAAAACCAGCCCCAACTGGAATGGTTTCCTTTAAGGAAACCCAAAGCCTGGGTTCATTCCATTTCTCATCCCCTACTTCTCGCACAAAGATACGCAAGTCAAGCTCCTGGCCTCCCAACCATGCGTCTTTGTCTTCCCAAGATGGGGGTTGATACATGAGGTGACCAAACTAGTGGGAAACCACGAAAAAGATACGACTTCACCACATGTCCAGTATCTGGGAATGAACCCAGGCTTTGGTCCCCTTACAGGAAACCACCAGCAAGGGATTGGTTATAAGGGTCATTCCATTTCTCATTCCCTACTTCTCGCGCAAAGAAAGGTCAGCCCAGGAATTCAGGGAGTGAGCACATTTTTGCGAGCTCCACAGTGACCCACGCCCTACAACTGCTTGGATGGCGCGTCTTCGGTTACCCCGAAAGCATCGAGGGAAACAAATCAAAGGAACACGGTTGCCTGATTCAGAGCCACAAACGATAGATGCCATGGCAATGACTCGCTGTTCATGGTAGCAAGTGGTTGGACGTGAATCAGAAATGACTGTGTCAGATCCCCCGGGACTTCTTTTACAACTTTATTGTAACAAAACACTGTCTTTTTTGCAGCCCCCTACTAAACATGAACCGAACCAACAAAAACAAAACAGCCTAGCAACTTGCCAAAAACAGTGAGGAGATGTGTCCACAAATGACGGCTTTCTTGGGCTTCATATCATGTCTGCAGGGGAGTAATTCATCTGAGAAATCTGAATAGAGAAATCATTACCTCAATCCTGTTTGCCGCATGGATGAGCACCCTTTGTCAACACTACAATCCTGCTGGGACCTGGGTTTGTATGCACACATGCGCCTGCAAGCAAAGGACGTTTCCACATGTTAGACTCATCCCAAGGTTAAGACTCGTCCAGATAAACCCTACAGCCCCAAGTAACCCCCTCGTATAACCCCTCTCAAGCGCCTGGAATGGGTGTTCGGCCCAGGGGGTCAACCCTCGTATTGGTGTTGGGGTGTGGGATTCATGTTGGGTTACTTTTTGTCATTTCTTTTGTTCGCTTTTCGTCTTGGCCAGCAACATGT
The DNA here is from genome assembly GCA_963377175.1 of Effrenium voratum. Taxonomy (NCBI): domain Eukaryota; class Dinophyceae; order Suessiales; family Symbiodiniaceae; genus Effrenium; species Effrenium voratum. The sequence continues at coordinate 225,430 of CAUJNA010003273.1, forward strand.
CGCATTTTACAGCAAAACCCTTCCTTAGTGTTGAACCCCAGGCGTCGCCCCTCCTACTCACTCAATGGAGCTGCAAGAGTCTACTGAGAGACAAGTGCTGCTCTTGATTGGGCGGGGCAGAGCTTGAAATCGCCTGGCGGGGCTTGACCTTCATGCTCATGCCAATGAACATGTCACATACAACACTGTCCTCAGATCCCCTGCTTAAAAAGTTTAACTTTTAGTGGATAAATCGAAACCCTCTACTAAACCCCCAGAAAACTAAAAACCTTTTGGGACGGCTGGAAACCGCCAAGAATGTTGCACGTTTCCTACTGAAAAAGATGAGGTGGACCTCTAATTGTCGGAAAAAAATGTTCCGCCCCGCCATCCCCAAACCAACAGTGGACCATGATCAGTGGCTCATGTGAGTCACAATCAAAACACGGTATTAAAATGGTCGACCCAGAAGCATGTAAAGAATCAAGAAGGCGGCCGCAGCTATTTATGGCTGGTCCTGGTGACTGCCCCTTACTAACCTTCATATCCTTCATTGTGACTCATGTCCGACTCTTCCCATACGAGAATCCTTCCTCGCCCCCGAGCATCCCGGCGCTTGCAATCGTTCCGCAAGCCTTCGGTGTTGCCCGTGATGGACGCCTTGATAGCGGCAGCACCTAAGCCAGCATCTGGGTTACGTGAAACCCCGGCCCAGTGCCCGTGGAAAAACAAGGACTGTCCGTTTTCAGACCCCCTGCCAAAAGTGACTATGAAATTCGGAAACCCCTACTAACCCCCCCCCCAAAAAAAAACAACTACAAAAACCTAAGGGGACAGCTGGGAACTGCCAATGAATAAGGGCACTCTTTTGGGTGGCCGATTTCTAAGCCAGGTCCTCAGGTAGAGAGGTTGGAATATGGGTACCATTTTTTCCTTTTTTGCCTATTTTAGTAGGGGAACCCTCCCAACCACAAAAAGGGGTGAGAAAGGGCACCTAGCTGGGGGACCTAGTAAGGGAACCCGTCCCACCCGGAAACCTGGGCACCACTACAGGTTGGATCCGCCTCACGGCACGACAAAAATCGTTGCGCTCAGATCCCCCGCGAAAAGCCCACCTGCCAGCCAACTCTTGAACTTTCGTGGGTTGAATGGAAACCCAACCACTCAACACAGCTAAAGGCGAAAAAGCTAAGGAACCGGATGGCTGGGAGCAACCAATGGAACGATCATTTGGGTCTGTCTGTGTTTAAGGGACCCCCCTAAAACAAAGAGGTAGTTGTCCTTTGGGTGTCCATTGAAAACCAACCCAAAAGAGGTTCCCCAAAAAAGACAAACCCTGTTTGGTTTTCAAGTGTGGTTCCCTTGGATACCACCCTTTAAACGTAAACCTTTGCATTCCAACAGTTAAAGCACTGGTTAAAATGACCATTCTTTGCCAAAGGAGTGTTTGATCAGGTAAGGTGCGCCAACCGTTTTGCTCCAGGGTTGAACTCTAGGATAAAGCTAATTATATGGGTTTGAAACGGTTTGTCTCAAAATAGAGGCCATCCAAATGATTGCTTCCCCTTTGCTTGTCCTTGATAACCCAAGCAAGGGTTGAGAAAAAGCATCCATATTATTGCCAAGCAAATTGTTATAAATCATCAACCGAAATTAACAATCCCTACGAAAGAAAACTTCGTGGGTGACATCACCAAAGTCGGTGCAGTTTGCCCAGAATATGTATATGGTGGTTGTCCTGTTGATGTCCCTAAAACGGGATGTGACTCAAAATAGGGCACCACGAAAAAGACGAAACGTTGCCCTTACTTTCCCTTTTAAAGCAACCGAAAGACTCACTTCCTCAGTGGATTGGCCCCAACATAAGGTCAATCATTCTTTATTTGTCAGTAACATGGGCTTCCTGAGCATCTAAAGTCCCGAAACGGAACTCAGGAAGTGGCAACAAAACGAGGGGATTTCCAAAAAAGAAGGAAGTGAAACCACGGGGCTCTACCAATAAAAAAGGGGAAAACAACAAAACCAGAGGATTTAATGCAAAACAAACAAACAAAAACACGACGCGTGACAGGGCGATCCTCGACTCGGTCAGGTGGCAGGGTTTTGCTTCCCGCCATCCAGCCACCAGGATCTCGGGGTCTGCTACCTTGGCCCGAACGAAAAAACAGACGTAGACCCCGGAATCAGTGATAAGAATGTGTCAAGTCATTGGGTTCCTATACTAGGTCCTCCAGCAGAGAGGTTAGAAAAAGTTGGTACCAACTTTTTCTGGTCGATTTTAGTAGGGGAACCCTCCCGGGCAAAAGGGCACTACTGGGGGACCTAGTATACAAAACCATGGTGTTTTTTCCCCTAGCTGAAAGCTATAGGCTATAGGGGTTCTAACTTCCAAGTAAAGCCGGGATGGGTGAGACTCGGGATTCTGGTCAAGTGCTGTTGCAGGGTGCTGCTGCAGACACGGGCTGCTGCAGGGTGCTGTTGCGGGCCAAGACCATAAGGACACCACAACCGCAGCCTATCAGGAAGACACTTCATTGCTGGTGCCTTCTGAGGTTGAGGGCCCGCACAGCGATGGCATCCGCCCCGCTGGAAGGCTTTGAAAATAGGCGCGCCGGATGCAGAGTTTCCAATCTGAAGCGGCAGCGGATGGGGGATCCGGGTGTAGGCAGTGCCAAGTTCGCAAAAGGCCCTCTTGCCAAAGGGCCGCCGTGGCTTCCGCCTTTTTGACTGGGCATTGGCGGCGATGATGCAAAGACATATGTGGCTGAGCGGGCGCGGCGAAAGCCGGAGGCACCAAGACCTGGTGGCAAATGGCAGCTTGTGATGGGTTAGGAGCATTTTGGGAGGAGGCCGCATCTTTTGCTGCTCAGAAGTTCGTTTGCTTTGGCATTTGGGGTTTTCGCGGCGCCTGGGGCAGATCATCATCTTCATGCTAATTACGCGCGACAGCTAATGGCCTCCGTGCGTAGGGTCGAAGCCATGGTGTTGTGGGCTTGTGGGTATTGGTTCCATCTTCCGGCAGCATGCGCCGGGGGTTCGCATGGAGCGCCACGCCTCTGGATGCGTTCGCCAGATGCGTTGTGGAGCTGGAGTTCAGACGGATGCTGTTGATCGAAAGAACCAATCATTTTGGCGAAGGCAGGAGGCTTGTTGAAACGCATCTTCTGGGTGTCGAGGCGCCGGTCAATCTTGTTGCGGTGCGCGTGCGCATCATGTCTCTCCAGCAGAGACAGAGTTGCGCAAGGCTTCCGGGAGTCGGTGTCCCGAGCGCTGACTGAATTCTAGTCCGGCGGGCGTCATTGGCAAAAGTCTTTGTCGGGAATTGTGTGAGCGGTTGGTCGGGCTTACAGTTTGGTGGTTTGCCTGCCACCAGTTCTCCATGTCGGCGAAATTTGGAGTGCGCGGCCAGGCAAGCAAATGCTTTCCAAGCGCGCAGCAGTACTCTCGCTTTTTTTTTCTTTCCGGGCTTGCTGCTGCAGGGGTCTTTCGGCGCGCCCGGGCGCCAGCCGTAGACTTCCCGCCGTCTTCGCGGAGCCCTTGCGCCTGGCTATCATCTCGCGTTGCCGAAGCCGTCTGAGAGAGAGGCGGCGCGTTAAGCAAATCCACCAAGACTCGATCCAGCAAGCGAGTGCCAATGTTGCAACATATCACGCACATTTTGGGAAGAGAGTTGCCGGAGCGGTTCGTTGGCTCTGGGATCTATGCTGGTATAATTGTTGGTTGGGCTTCACAAAAACCAACCCCCTGCAAGTTGTTTCTCTTTAAGAACCCAATCACGCGCGTCCTTTTGGTTGGAAATAGATTCCCTGGTAGATCATGAAACAGTGAGGTCAACCTGGGACGACGATTTCTCTTAAAAAGACACCGACGCTTGTAAATTCTGATGGACACAGTCCATGTCGCACCAGTTGGGATGAATCCTTCATGAGGCCCGATATGAGTACTGGGATAAACCACCCGACTGGTGCACCCATGACGCAACCTTTCTGTTTGGGAATTATTGCAAATAAAATTGATGTTGAAGGAACCCCCCTGGCAAGTGAAGGACTGCATCACGGATTCTCGCTCCTGTATCAAACCCCACATGGCATAATGAAATCCACTTCCTCGGTTGCACGAAACAAACAAAACCCAGTCATTTACATCGGTCAGATGATGTTGCCCGTGATGAACATGGGAACATCAAAGAGAGCGTGTTTTTTGTAGTTGAAACTTAGAGAGAGAGGGGGAGAGAGAGAGAGGAGAGAGAGAGAGAGAGAGAGAGAGAGAGAGAGAGAGAGAGAGAGAGAGAGAGAGAGAGAGAGAGAGAGAGAGAGAGAGAGAGAGAGAGAGGGAGAGAGAGAGAGAGAGAGAGCGAGAAAGAGAAAAATACTGAGTCCATGTCCCTTCCGTAGATTTGGGAGTTTGACAACCTCACATGATTCCCCTGTTTGCGAAAGCACTGAAAAGCCTGTTGGCTGCTTCGCGGACGTGGGACTAGCCCGTGGAGTGGTTGGCTCATCCAACCAGCTTCCCAAGTGAGAGCATCCACGTGGGTTCTAAATGATCCCATGCCAATTTGTGGGGTAGCAACATGTGAAGATTCAGGGCCCAGAAAAAATGTTCATGGGCCTCCAAAGGCAAAGTCTTCTCTACACCGTGTGTTTTTCCAATACCCTGAGAACCAGTTATACCGCGAACATGGTTTGCCTACTTGTCAGGCTCCTCGTATGTACCTCTTGAACATCAGCCCAAGGCTCATCTAAAATTGGATCCAATGGTGATGTGTAAACTGGCTCAGAGGGCAATACAGACAACAATGGGGCTACCCGTATTTTGAGGCCTGTGTTGTGTTGTGGTTTTTTGTTTTCCGCTGTTTTTGTTTGTTTTTCTTCGAAATGAATGACCTGTCTTTTTGGGAGTTGGTACCCCTTTTCGCCCTTTTGAGGCTGGGTTTCAATGGAACAAAACCGGACATTAGTGTGTCACTGTCCATTCGCCCCAAAATGAGTTGTCTTCCTTTTAGTTGCCCTTCAAATTCAAATCCCAAGAAAAACACAAGCCACCCATGTTGAGAAAGAAAAACAACTAAAATGGGTATCCGTCGCCTCGATAGACAAACAACACAAAACGAGCCAAGTGAGCATGTCGTACGATAACCAAAAAACAACCCGACGACCCATCGTTTTGTTGGGGTACCAACTCAAGCATTTCACTCAAAACACAAACATACACACACACACACACACAACTGGGCTGTCCGTTTTCAAATCCCCCGCTAAAAGCGCCTAACTTTTTGTGGGGTCAAAATCGGAAACGCAACCAAACTAAACCCTAAAACGCCCCACCTGGAGTCTCAATGACCCTTTAAAAATGGGGTCATGACCCCTTCATTTTGGGTAATGATCAACCATTTTCTAAGGGTCAGTAGGAGACTCCAGGAAAAGCAAACTAAGTTGAACCGGACGGCTGGGCAAGCCCACCTTCTGACCACACGAATTCGCAAAACCGAAAACCGAACTCCGAACTCCGCGCCGAGCGACCGCCCCGGAGACCTGTTCAAAGTACCACCGCGTGAAGTTGGAGGGGGATCCAAAGTGCGTCGCCGCCAAACCCAGCGCCTCTCCGGAAAACGCGGGCGGCGTGTCTCTCGGATCGTCGTTTTTTGGGGCATGGAAACATACGCGAACATATGTTCAGTAGTGAATGTGCGTTTTTTGCCCCTCTGGAGAAAAAAACACATATAATATATATTGTTTTTTTCCAGTAATGAAACCAATTCCAACTGTAAAACCAAGAGGGGGAAGCAACAGATATTCATTTCAGCAAATGGAAGTTTTTGTTAGGGAGCTCACTTCCGATCGAGTGGATTGGCCGAAGAAAGTCATAACTTTTGTCCTCGCACGAAAATGGTCTTCCCAAAAAGATTAAGGTCCAGGAACTCAGAAGTGAGAGGGAGTGAGGGAGACAGGAAAACAACGAAAATGTGATCGTGAAATGTCTCTGTAAAGAAAGTTCTCTGTTTGATGCTATCCGTTTTTCCGGGGCTTGGTCCTCCAGAGTGGTTTTTTTTCGCCTACCCGAGCTCTCGCCTGCATCTGCTCGCAGCGCTTCTCAGCATTGCCCTCGCACCAGAGGATCCTGGCCGAGGGAAGGCGCCAGGAGAAGCCATGGGGCCGTTCTTTCAGAACCTGACTCTAGGCTGGAAAAAAGGGACCCCAGCAAAAAGGTATCTTTTTTGCTGGTTAGTGGAACACAAAGGGACCCCCCCCCAAAAAAAAAACGGTACCAAAACGGAACCCTGGTAAGTGGAAACATGGACCAAAACCTGCGTAACCCTAGCTCTGAAACTTTGAGCCACTGCCACTTGACTGAGGAAACCCAAAGTTGGCGGTTGGATCGGTGGCTTGGGATTTGGTCAAATCCCCAGCTTTGTAAAGGGTTTTCTGGCAATCCAAACCAATTGGAGGGAGGCTGAAATTCATGGTACTTAGTGTCCCGGGAAGAAAACACTGGTCGCTTTTTGAGTTCCAGCGGCTCGTGAGCTCTGAAATGCTAAGCAGTGCCTACGTTGACAAGTTGCACTTCTGGTGGTCATCCTGAAGTGATATCTTGCCTTACCAACGGAATGTCCTCATTCCTCATGCGGTTGGTCTTGCCCGATGCACGGCCCAGGATCTTTTCAACTAGTCGACTAAAAGCTTTCGAAGGCCTATCTGAGTTCGCGCTTCTTATGCGTTCCTTACCCGCGCAAAGAGAGGGGCCTTGGTGGTATGGTTGCAAAAAAACTTGTCTTTGCAGCCCCCCTACTAAGCAAAATGAAAAGAACCAAACAACTCAAAACACTTGCCAAGAGTAGTGAAGGAATTCCTTCGGAACTAAAACAGTTTAGACATTTGAAACTGGCTTACCCCCAACTCATTGAAGAAGTTCTCGCATTCGTCCCGTTCTTGGCCTGGTGTTCCCCCATTCGTCCCGACGTTACTTGGGATTTCATCTGCATTTCTCTCGCAAACAAACAACTCACGAGGTTCAGCGTCAGTCTTGACGGAACAACTTGGATCCTGACCATGTGGATGACCCATGAGGAACCAGGCCTGGTGCACTGCGAGAAGAGGCTAGGCCTCGCAGCGAGAAGTCGAACATCTGCAGTTAAGGCCCTTTCATCTGGAGTTCCCATCAATTCTTGGTATGGTAGCAAAAGACTCGTGTTTTTTGCAGCCCATCCAAAAAGAAGGACAGAACCAACTAAGAAAATTCAACAGCCTAATTAAACACATGCCCGCAACAGTGAAGCGTGCATCCCGCTTGGGGGACTTACGAACTGGGGTGGAGGTTGGGATCCCTCCGAAAGATGCCGGACTTGCTTGGCAACCACATCCCCCACCGCAGTTCCCCCTGCATTTGTTGTTTTTCGGACCCGTTTCGGGCCAGGCCCTAAGCGAAGCCCCAAGGAGTGTGCTCAGATGGCTTGAAAATTAGTCAGAGCGTGGCTCACCATTCAATTCAATTGAGTGATATTGGGGTCTTGAAACAAAATTATGATGGGTTCTCCATGTTGTCTAGGTCAGTAATATGTGGTGCAACATTTAACAGAATTAAGCGATATTTTGTTCACCAAAATCGATGTCCAATCAAGTAAAAATGCCTGGTTCAGACAATGACATACTTTGAAAACTTTGCTGGGGGGCTTCAACACGGCTCCAAATGTGGTTCCTGATTTTCAGGGTAACAGCTTCCAACTATGTCCCCCGTCAGCATCAGCGCCAAAGGAAACTCGTTTTAGATTGGCATACCGCCAAAAGGACTGTGAATCTCAAACACGTCTTATGTTGGCAATGGCCCGTGTTCCCATGAGAACCCCTGCATTGCACGTAACAGTTGTCCAACTTCCCTACTCAGTTGCTCAAAGGACCCAAACATAAAAGGTTGACCTTTGGAGCCATGACAAAGACATGCATGGCCCACCGCGGGGAAACCAGAAGGTCAGATCAAGTCTTTTTTTTGGGCGAGTGAGTAGATAATGGCTATGCCTAAAGTCCCTCAGGTGTTCAAGCAACCAGGCGTTGAGCATGACACATGGAACTAAGGAGCCCGTTTTTATCCGTCGGAGTTTTCGGCGGGTTGAACATGAGACCGCCCCAAACATCAAACATCAGGATCTCCCTTGCACAGCTTCGGAAACGCCGAAAAGGTCTCGGTGAGCACATGCCTTTCAGCGTCGAATGCATCGGTTTCTCTGGTCGTTTTTCTTTAGAGAATAACTCCCTGAACCCAAACCGCTAGTGGTGCTCAATTCCTGAGTGGATTGGCCAACAAAAGGTTCCAACTTGCTTACTATACTAAAATGTGTTCAATCCCCCACAAAGCTCCAAGTCCGAAATGGAACTCGGGGAGGTGAGGAGAAAAGGGCCAGCCCTAAGGGTCATGACCCCTCCAATGCAGACCCCCTCAAGCCCTCAAATGGAGAACCCCGACCAATTCCTCAAGGGCCCAAAAAAGAACAACCCATTTGGAGGGCCCACATCCCTATGAACATGGAAGATACCCCTAGAACTGAGAAAATCATTGGGAACCCTGGGAGAGAAAAACGCCTCGCTCCGGCCCGCCTCGAGCTCTCGTCGCTTTCGGCCTTAGTCTCCAACACAAGTTCCGGGAGCTCCGCCCTCAAGTCCGCGAGTGAAGCGTCGAGGCTCCGATCCGACGGCCAAGCGCAGAGGCGTGGATTTCCATGGGGAAAAAAGGACTTGGCATCCCTTTTTTGGTTGGTTGACTTTAAAAAAGAACCCTTCCCCCCCCCCCCCGAAAAAAAAGAAAGAAGACAACAGGGCGCCACTGGGCAACAGAGCAAGTGTCGGGTCCATAGTTCCCCACGTAAAAAAAAAAAAGGTCTTATCAAAAGTGGCAGAGTGCTGGACAGGCATTCATTTTCCACTTGCAACACCCTTTGTTTGAATTGAAAGTCATGGTCGTCTTCCCAAATCCCCGCACCTTTGCCACTTTGATAATTGGACAGAGATCTACCAACACGTCTAAATGCGAGCATTCATGCCGCCGGCAACGCCCCAAGTGAAGTAAGCTCGCTTGTTGACAGTTGCCAACCTGTTTTGGCGCGACATCACGCGCACGTGTGTGTGTGCGCACGTTGCGGCGCGGGCAACAAAAGGCAACTCACTGAGAAGATGCTTCGGTTTGAACTCACAAACAGTGGGTACCATAAAATTATCCTCAACAAAAAGACATCTTCGGCTGTAAATCACGAAAAGGGGTACCATAGTATGGGGGTACCTTCAAAAGACATGGCCGCACACCCCAGCTCCCTCCACTCCGTGAATCGCTTCTCAGCGACGGTTCCGCTGTAGGCCGTCGACTCGGTGCTGCTGGATCTACTCGATGCTGACGTCGTTGAAGTCGTCCGGTTGGAAGAAGTGCCTCGAGTGTCCTCGGCGAATCGGACCCGCTGCAAAAACGTGCTCCAGCCCTAAGGGTCCAGACGGTTTTTGGGCCCTCCAAATGGGTTGTTGTTGAGGGCCCTTGAGGAATTGGTCGGGGTTCTCCATTTGAGGGCTTGAGGGGGTCTGCATTGTAGGGGGCATGACCCTTCGAGAGCAACAAACTTTTCTACTTCAGGAAAGTGTGCTTCCAGCCTTCATGTGGGCCCCATCCCGGTCAAGCATAAGGGGGAAATATGGGTATGTCCCAAAATATGGATTGAGATCCATGGTGCATGGATTTCCCATCTCCTTTTGTTTTCCCTTCAATCCACCCCGTTTTGCGGGTACAGTACCCCCCCCCCCCGCCCTCCCCGACACGCAAACCCTTTTGGGAACCTGCTTGCACTCCTCTGATCGGAGACTGGCCATCAGATGCCTTCCGGATGCCTTCGCGAAAGAGAGCCTTTGGGCTTCCGAGGCCCTCCCCTTGGCCGATTCAGACTCCATGTCCGGAGGGCTACAAAATGGGAAGGAGCGAAGGAGAGCCTTTGGGCGACTGCAATTTTCGTTTCAAAGGGGGGACCCTCCCCATAAAAGAAGGGCAACCAACCTGAATCCTCCCCATGGCCGATTCAGATTCCATGTCAAGGCTACAAAGAGCCAAGTCGAAGGTCGAAGAGCCACAGCGAGGATCGGTAGACCAAGAGTACCTGCACCCTGAAAATTTCCCTGCGCCAAAAGGGGGGGGGTATTGCAACCCAAGTTGTGGTTGGTGAATTCCCTTTTTTGCGGGTAGTTTGAGAGTCGAGGTAGCCACTTGATTGAGTTTCCTGGTTCCAACCAATGGCTGCGCGTGAGGAAAATCCAGAAACGGCAGAAAAGCAGCAAGACTGCTGGCTCCCTCGACTTTGACGAGGGATTCCCCACTTGGATGCTCGGCCAAGTCATTAAACACCAAGAAGCTACACAAATGTCAACAACTCAACTTTTGGGAATCCTGCACACCCAAACCCTGACAACAACAACAACAGGGCAGTACAAAATATGGGTTTAGTACAGGCTTAGTCAAGAGCAGGTTAAATATGGGCGTTCCGCGAAACAAACCCGGGGTTCTGTCGCCAAACCTGATCAGAGGTATGTAAAATTTGGGACCAAAACCCCGTGGTTTCCTGTAGCACCCGTTAATTTGCTGAAGGATTTCGGTGTACAGGAATCTTATCAGCGGGTTACCGACCTAGGTCACGAACAACTTTCTAGCTTGGCCGGATGCCAATTGCATGCTCTTGCCGGACAAGCCTCCAAGCAGCGCCCGTCGCGGAACTTACCTCGGTCCGTCTGGCCAACCGAGCATCCTTCACTGTTGCAACACCCGCCGGGGGGGTCTCTTGGTCTGTCTACCCTGAAATTCTTAAAATAGTGTTGGCGGAGACCACCAAAATCCGTATCTCGCAAGGCAGCACGCTCAACTCGCTTTGGCACTTATCCAACTGAGCAGCGCCCATCACCAATTTTAGTTTTACCCTATTTTGAGACAAACCCACATCAGGACTCAAGCAGAAACACGCACGTTGCGCACCCCAATGGTTCGAACATACTGGCTACAAAAACACGGAGCAAAGTGTAACGGCCCCGGATGTCACACAGCCCCAGATGCTCAACTGAAGATTGCCCGAAAGTGTTTAAAGTCCGATCATTAGATGGATTGATCTTGAGAATCTTTTCGTAGGTTTAAATCTCCCAGCAAATCCTGAGATTCATAGGTCCCTGGCTTGGCGAACTCTGCTGAAAGACGTGCCCTTGAAGCATCCCGCAAAGGAAGCTCGTTTCAAGCTGGCCGAAAGATGATGCGGAACCGGTTTCCCAAAACGTGGGAATGCACAGACACAGACCCTCTTTGCAACACCAAGTGGGCAGGAGGGTTTTGGAAGACTATCATCGGAACCCCTGTCAACTTCCAGAGAAAAGAAAGCAAGCAACGCCCAAGCCGTCCGGAACCTCTTCCGCCAGCAGCTTTGCACCAAAAAACCGCTTAAAGTATGTCGGGTGCAACCTCAGCAAACCACCAACCTAGCCCAATGGATCCACGGACGACACGCTATTTTCCTTTTGGACTTCGGCTGGGGAACCGCTTGGATACCAATCATATGGGTATGTCTCTTTTGAGGGGACCCCCGCCCAAAATGGCGCAACGGTTTTCCTATGGGTGTCCCGCTCAACTAAAAACAAGAGGGGTACCCTCAAAATGATACCCTATAGGTAAACGGAATCACTGATCTATAGGGGTTGATTCCAACCATTCTTTTCAACCATCGTTGTTTCCAAACTCCGGCCGTTTTCCCTGATTTTCTGGAGGTTTTCTACCCGGGTCATGGCCCCTCCAATGCCCCGCCCCCCTCAAGCCCTCCAATGGAGAACCCCGACTCCCAGGGCCCTCAACAACCCATTTGGAGAGCCCAAAAACCCGTCGAATCGGACCCTTGGGGTAGAAAGAACATCAACATCCCGGGAAAGAATGGGCATGGAAGGTACCCCTAGAACTGAGGAGAGAATCATAGGGAACCCTGGTGCCCCCTCGCCTTGGTTACCTACCCTCTGAATAAGCGTCCAAAGGACAAGCGCCCGTGAAAGCATTTTGACCCCTCAAAATGCAACCACTTCAAGGGACCGTTATCTGCAGGC
>CAUJNA010003273.1:242500-247500 GCA_963377175.1 Effrenium voratum
CAACAATCATGCGCCGCAGCACTTACTCTTACAGAGGAAAAATGACGCCCTTGATCTAAGCTGCCCCATAGGGGCAAAGGGAAAATGGCTCACCATAAGCCAAGATCTGCAGAGATCGAAATCCCCCCTCCATTTACTCACTTACCAAAGCACATGGACATAAAGGTTAACCTTTTGGGACCGCTACAAAAAACCCAAGAAGGGAAAACAAAAAAGGTCAAAAGCACGGATTCGCTCTGAACAACTGAGTTTATAAGGGGCCCGGCGGTGAACCCCATCTCAGGGAGAACCTGGCACTTGACTCACGCAGGCCTTCCCGAATTTCCCCTTGAAACATCACTCCACCAAAACCAGCGATGTCTAAAACCACCAAAAAGGAACTACAGGGAGCGCTGTCACAGGAGTGAGTAGGAACCGGGAAGCCACAGAGTCAAGAGGTCAGCTTCGGACTGGCAAGAACTTCTGAGGCTTCTGACCAACAACCTAGACTCTCAAACTACCCTGAACAAACAGGAGCCCACCCATCATGTTTACATTTGTGTGGGTAACTAAGAAATTTCAATTCACTTGGGAGGGGGGGGGGGGAAAAGGGGAGAAATGTCAATTCACTTGGGGGGGACAACTCAGCAAACATCCATCGTCCATGGCATTCTTTTGGACGCTCAACACGAGCGAAGAGCGAACTAGCGGCCGTCCGCGAAGAAGGCAAAAGCGACCGTTGAATTCTCGTTTGCAGCGGCCCTGACAGTGACGATTTTATTGGGATAAATTTTGCGGATGGTTGCGAAGTCCAGAAAGAACACCATCTAAGAAACCATGCTTGAACCATGGTTTGTTTGTATTTACGCTGGGGAATCGAGTCGTGACCCAGGGTTTCTTAACTGCTGCGACATGGGTTTCGTCCATCCAAAGTATTGCCCATCTTGGGAAAATGGCAAGAACTGATAAACCACAACTTGCTTCACCTCCGGATCGGTGCACTCGTAACTTATGAGCATCAGGCTCCTGGCTGGTGCCATCACCAGGCCGGCGATGCGATTGGCTAAGACGCCGCCTCTGTGTCCCGTGCATAGACTGCAACATCGCAACTTGCACTTCGGCTGTCTGTGTGTGTGTGTGCGTCTAGGAATGTTTTTGATGCGGTGTTCGTGAATCTGCCCCTTCGGAGAATAAAAGGCACTAAACTACTACTAAAAAAAGAACCAACAAGGAGAAGAACAGGGGGAATCCAAATATGAAACAAGAAGCTGCGCAATCCCGATTTTGACAAGCGCCTTCGGGTTAGGCCGTTGGACAGACTTCAGCAAGCCTACCTTTCTCACTGGTGGCGCGATTCGAGTTGTAAACAGGTTTGTGGGGCATAATGTGGCTAAAGCCTTGCTGGAAGCCAAGCAGCAAACTGTGTCCAAATAGCTCTGACCCTTCCACAAAACGTAAGGCAAACACGTAACAATACATACTGCCATGCACTATGATGTCTACAATCATGATACTACCGAAAACGATATTTTACTGCACAACATTCAAACATTCACGCGCAGGCACATGTGTTGATCCAACCACATTCTCAGCTCTGGGCAGCCGTGTGTTCTTGTCTTAAGTCGGGATACTACTCTTCGTCTTGTGTGTGTACACGACTCGCCCCGGTCTGATCCAGATTAAGCTGCTGGGCGGCACGAGCGCACGTTGCCACGCGGAGATCTTCTATGCCGAAGAAAAGTAAGCCAAAGACCGATCAAATGTGAACACACCCGTCGGACCCTGGAGTCTCCTTCTGACCCATCAAAAATGGGGGCATGGATTCATTTCCCTGGGTCACCAAGGGCTTGCCACCCCTGAACTACAAGGCACGTGGTTGGTTAGCGACCTTCCAGTAACTGGGGAAGCCATCTAAACCCTTGGGCGAGCGAATTGGCAGGGATACGCAGGAAGCGGGGATACAGGTGTTGGCTATTTCCAGGACTTTTCCAGCAGCACAAAGACTTTTCCACAAGAGCGTCTGCAAACTCTCCAGCTGGAAGTCTCCCGTGGACGGCTTCCCGGAGGCCGATCGACGGAAAAGAAACGCGCGTGCACCAGCAGCTGCAAGATGACCTCGCCATGAACCTGTCCCGCGCGACGGCCGGGGGGAAGAAACAACAACAACAACGCATAGGAACCTGGGTGTGTACGTATTTGTTTGCCAAATCCGGTCTCAAAGGGAAACCAAAAGGACAACACCCATTTTGGGGCTCCAATTCCTACAAAAAGATGCCCATTCAGCGAGATTCCCGCATGTTGTTTGGTTACGTTTGGTGCCCATGTCTAAGTACGGATAGAGTCAGGAAATCAACACCGATCGCAATGTCGAGTCATGTATTGAAACAAAAGGGCTGCAGGTATTGGGTCTCTCCTAACCCTGGTAGGGATTGTGACTCATGGAGTTCCCTCGTGAAGGCAACCACTTCCGGATCTTAAACAGATTCAGATTGAATAGGACACTGACATGGGCAGTCTTTAGACCAAAGAATATGACATACCCAATGGTCACAATCTATCTGGGCCATGGATAGCTTGATCAAGTCAAATGGGCTCGCAATTCCCAAATCGGAGAACCCACCCAGTGCTTCCAGCTTCTAAAGGCCCCTCTTTCATGATAAAAAGGCACCGCTTCACGGGCGACAAACTTGACAAACTTGAGACAGATTGTCTAATTCCAGTTTCAACATATTCACATTCCTGAACACATTCTTGATTCCCTTGATTGTGGCAAGTAAACCCGGCAAACATGGTGCGTCATTCAGGTTTAGAGATAATTGAACCAACTCGCATTTGACCATTGCGAACTCCATGAATCGAACCAAACACTATGCTAAATTGACGGGATGCTCCCCTGTACATCTGACAATCTCAAAGAAATTGACTGCATCTCGGCATGCACCAGCCTATCTGGTGGCCGAACGTAGAACTATCCAGCAACCAGACCAACACTGAATCAAACAAGGCCAGCTCGGTCAATTCCTAGCGCGCTCCCGTTGCCCCTCGCGCACGTCCTTTCTGGCTCGAACTTGGCTATTGTCCCGGTGGCATTTTGCTCATTGGCACTCATTCCTGGCTGAGGGTGGCAGTATTGCTGCCAACAGTTTGGTTGTGTTGATTGAGCTGCGCCGAAAACCTATTGTCTTTTGGTTCTACTACTCAGTTGTTCAGTGACCCTGGATAAAAGGGAACCCTTCTTGGGGAAGACCATTTTTAGTGAGGCAGCCGCTAAAAAAAAAGGAAACAGGCTGCCACTGAACTGAGACTAACATGCAAGCAGGTTTATTTTTGAGCCTCACTCCAATATATAAGTTAAACCAGGTAGTAGAACTGCCTGGCCTGGTAAAGAGGCCAATGGGGGCTTGGGGACCGCCCAGTTGGCAAGTCGATGGAATCTTACCGGAGCTCAGCATCAGGCTCATCAAAAAAGGGCCCGGCAAAAAAACTTAAAAACAACTCGGCTAAAACAAACAAAAACTTGCCAAAAACCAACAAGCTCGGCTAAAAAGCGACAAACTCGGCTAAAAGCAACAAAGTCGGCTAAAAACCCACAAACTCGGCTTAAACAAAAAAACTCGGCTAAACACCGACAAACTCGCCTAAAATCCAACAAACTTGTGGGTTAATACTGAAAACTGCCACTAAATTATATATATATATAAACAAAAAAACACAGGAGCCAAACGGGCGGGAGACACAAGGTAGGTGCAAACAGTATTGTTGGGCCTACCTTCAGCATCGCGCAATCCGTGCTCCCGGAATCACTCTGTAAAAAAAGGAAATTGGCTAGCTTTCCTTCAAGAGTGGTGAAACGACATCAGGTTTACTCCTTTTTTTCGTGCCACTGACTCCAAGGCCTTCTGAAATATTCAAAGCGGTCCCCAGAAAAGTCTTCCGGTGCCACATGAACATCTCAAGGGACTCCTGGATTTTGCAACGGCATCCCAGTTACAACCTTGTCAAGACACCACGCTCGCTCAGTTTCAATGACATGACCTCCAGGCAGATTGCTCAAAAGCTGCAGAATGGACAAGCGCCACACACACACACGGCTCAAGCCACGTGAAGTTGCAGTGATGCAACGTTGGCGCCATCCGAGCACGTTGAGGGGGGTGGTCTAGGCTCGGGTGGGTTGTTTCGGGTTGGTTCGGGGAGGGTTGAGGGTTTTTTCAAGGTCAGTTTGGTTTGGGGCCGGTTTGAGGTTTGGGCTGCGTTGGGATGAAGGCGCGCAGGCTTGGTGTAGGATTAGCATAGGGTTCCTATAGACTGGGTTGAGGGTTCAGGCTTGTTCTAGGGCGGTTTAAGAGTGGGTTTGGGCTGGGTTTAGGATTGGCTTGGGTTGCTGGGTTGGCTTACTGTGGGTTTAGCGTGGGGTTAGAACTAGTTAGGCTGAGGTAGGTTTTGGATTTAGAGATGAGTCATAAACAAAGCCCGGCACAAAAATGGTGATTCTAGAACCATGTAAAGAATTGAGAAGGCGGCCGCAGCTATTTGTGGTTGGGATCGTCGCTTGCTAACCTTCATCTATCCGGGTTTTGATTGTGGCTCACATGGCTTACGGATGGTAGCCGGCTTTTCATCAAGGGTCGGCGCTGGAACATTCCGTTCCCAATGGGTGTGGCTTAAAATAGGGGGGCCCTCAAACTGGCTTCAATTTTCTTCCGGGTTTCTGTGTCTCACTTCCTGAGTGGATTGGCAAACAAGTATTCCCACAAAGTGACTAAAGTCCACATCGAGACCTGATTTTTCTCGGGCGTCTTTTTAGTTGACCCAACGGGGCGGTTTTCCTTCTGGCGCAACGAAAAATCCCGAAAAGGGTATACCAAAACAAGACGCCGCCTGCAAGCCAGAGGCGTGGACCAGCAGCAGGATGGATCCGTCCGCCTCGGGGCGGTGGCTTGGGGGATCAGAGGCCATGTTTGAGAGGAAACTAGCCCGGGGTGTCTAGAGCGGGTCTCTAACGTCGCTCTGGTGTCTCTACT
>CAUJNA010003273.1:252500-520000 GCA_963377175.1 Effrenium voratum
CACTTTCTACCTGGACCCTCAAACTACCCAAAAAAAGAAAGAGGAATCCACCAACCATAGTCTTGGGGTTGCAATCACCCAAGTTGGAATTGTGAGGCTGGTACATGAAAAACACATGTTTTGCTTGACTGCTTCTTTATTCACCCCCCCTTAAAAAAAAACAAACAAACAATCATAAATACATAAATCCAAAAAAAACAATAAACAAAGAAAAGAAAAACAACACAAAGAAAGACATTTCTTAGAAGAAGAAAGTAAAATGACAAAAAAGGAAAGACCCACGGAAGCCCCTTGGTCCAGGTACATGGTCCTCTCATCCTTCCCCCGATCGCCTTGAAGCCTCTGGAGGCCTTCGCGCGGGCGAAGATGAAGCAACACCTCCGCGAAGGAACCGCTGGGCGAAGGATTCTTTTTTGGGGGGGAAACCTCCGAAGGAAGCGCGCTGGGCGAAGGAATCTTTGGGGGGGAAACTGCGAACCAAGGGGGGGGGGGGGGGGCGGGGCGGGGGAAACCTGGGGACCAGAGTTGGCCCAACGCTGTTAGCGTGCTTTTCGTGTTTTCTTCTTCTTATTATTGTTTCTTATGTTCTTCTTCTTCTTTTTTTTTTGGGGGGGGGGGAGGTTTTGTTTCTTTTTTTTTTGGGGGGGGGGGGTTGGGGGGTTGGGGCAAAAAACCCATGCGCTTTGTGCCCATGGACATGGAAAAACATCCTCTTTGCTCGTGGGTTGGTGGTTTTGCAGCCAATGTGGCTGAAATGTCAGAATCGTGGTTAACCTGTTTCCCCATGTCTCACTTCCTGAGTGGGTGGGCCAAAAAAATTCTGAACTTGTTAAGTTTACCAGCAAAATTGTCCAGACCCAAACAGTCTAAAGTCCAACAACTATGGGAATCTCATTGCTTTTGTGGTTTAGTGCAAAACCAACGCCATGCGGTATTTCGTGGCGGTTTTCCAAGCAATTGGCATCCCATGTCAAGCATCTTTTGATCAACATGACGAACTGCCCGGCGAATAGTTCGACAAGTCAAATGGAGACAAAAGGGACGGCCCTTTTTTGGTTCCTGGAGTCTCCATGACCCTTCAAACATGGGGCCTAGCTGGGTGTGGTTGCTGTTTCTTTTGAGGGTGCCCCTGCGTTGGGTTTAAAGGCAAGGAACATGACACTGGCCTAAAATCTCCATGACTCGAGTGATCCTTTTTTTCTCCTTTGCCTGGGTTGGCTTTGAAGGCACCCCACGACCAGCTGAAGGGAACCAGCTCCTAGAACCACATTGGTCGATGGAATTCGAGCATGTAAAACCCCAACTCCATACCCCAAACCCATACCCCTGACATACCTGGGCTGTCCTCAGATTTTCAGCTATTTATTTTTTGTGGGTTAAATGGAAACCGCACTAAACCCTAAAAACCTGTAAGGAGACGTCTGGGAACCGCAAAAGATGCCCCTTGTATATCCCGCACGTAGACCCTGCTGAACATAAGTTGGTTATCACATACCTTCCACAATCGCACACCATCTATATGGCAATCTTGGGTGCTGCAGATTCCCCAGCAAACAGTTTCATTTTTTGCTGGTTGAAAAGGAAAATGAGGGGAATCCAAACAGTTAAAGTCTAAAGATCCAACCCAATAGCAGGAGAGCCATGTGTCCTGCGAACGTAACAACCAGGTTGTGAAGGCCCATGCCCTAAAAGCTTCTGATGGGTCGAAACTCACTTCCTGGCTAAACTGGCCAAACAATAGTCCACTACCCTAAGAGTCCCGACTGTTTTGGGGCCCTCCAAATGGGTTGTTGTTGAGGGCCCTTGAGGAATTGGTCGCTTTGGGTTCTCCATTGGATGGTCCGGGGGTCTGGAGGGGTCATGACCCTTAGGGTAAAAAACAAAAAATGACTACCTGGAGTCTCCATGACCCCTCAAAAATGCCAATTTTTAAAGGGTCATGGAGACTCCAGGTACCAACATGGTCTTCCCCAGTTTAAAGTCCAGGAGCTCGTGCAGTGAGCACTCGTCTCTCTCTTCTCGCTCGACCGGCTCGGATCGAAGCTCGCGGTCACCGGGTCGCCGAAGCTTTCAGGCAGCTTGGATCAAGGGTTGAGGCCATACTTCTGCTGTGGCGGAGAGGCGGCTACTTGCGGAGAGGCCACGCTTGAACTCCAACATCCCAGGCGCAGGGAGCGTTCTGGCTGAGCCAGTGAGCACTGGAGTCTCCATGACCCGAAATCGGGGTCCTTGCCCAAAATAAAAGAGCTCATGACCAACCATGTTGAAAGGGTTAGAAGGAGACTCCATGTGCAAATGCAACACGACTCTCTCTCCGTGCGCTTTGGCACGGCTGTCGCAATGTCCGTTCTCGCGGCCCTCTTCTGCTCACCCGAACCCTCAAACTACTCCTAGGTCCTCCAGTAGAGAGGCTAGAATCAGGGTACCAACTTTTTGCTGTAGTCTATTTTGGTAGGGGACCCCTCCCCCAAAAAAGGGTAAAAGGGCACTACTAGACTCATAAAAATGGGAAGTCGCCCCGTGATTCTGAACCAATAACCCAATGTTTAAGGGAATTTGGATTTGGAGGGTCCAGGCAGTCATGTTTTTCGCCTTCCCCATTCGCGAACATGGTCCCACCGAACTCTGAAAGGTGGCTTCCAGGGACACCGCCACTGAAGGTTGCAAAAGGGAAATGGAGGACACCCTGTCTGATGTCCACCAAAGGGTTGCCACTGACATGTCATTCCCACATGCGATGTTTATCTCATGCACCTAGGGCGGTTTTGTGCGCTCTGCCTTAAGGCTCTTATCCTAGGCTTATCCAGCACCCCATTGTCAACCCGAGGTCCATGAATTATCCCCACTTGGGCAAAAAAAACAGGTGCAAGCGCCCTTCTCTAGAATATGAGGGACTGATCAATTGTAAATGGCAAATAGTATATTCATTCTAATCATGACTAATTTGAGCTTTAAAGTAAGTCATACCTTGGACAAACTCCGCTTCGCACCAGTCGGTAAGTGCGAATTTCAACCCGTTTTCAAGTCGGGTTTTATCCATCCCAACAAACCTGTGCATGTCCGGGCTTGGGATGCTGGCAATGGACATGAGTGGTCAACATTGGAATAAGGTTCACACCGAGATCAAATCCAAATCACAAGGGTTTTTTTTCCCGGAACACCCCGAACATTCGATTGGCTTTATGAGTTGTACATGACGCCGCACCCAGCTCCGCCTGAGCCGATCCTTATGCCCATGCGGAAGAATGCAGAAGAACCTCAGCTTCCAGTCAGTCGGCAGGCCAGGCTGCTTCGCTTCGTCGGTTCGTCTGTTGAAGGATGCAGTTGGGCGTCTAAAAATAAGTGAACACCCAAAATGGATTTCGGGTTTCCTTTGATTCTCCCTTCGCAAGATGCAACATTAAGAGCAGGAATCGTTTGGAGAAGAAAAACAAACGACCATCACACGCCAACACGAAGACAGAGAAATTCACACACCCACCCATACATCAACTGTATCTGGGTATCACGGGTCACTAGCGTTGACATGAAGCAAGGACCCGCACATGTCATGCAAGCAAAGAACCTGGACATTCACGGCGATCGCCATTCACGGCTCTTTCTACGGCATCTGACCACTCAACATTTCTGCATCGCTTCTGGGAACTGTGCGTTTTTTCGACAATGTAGACAATATCTCGCTTCCTGAGTGAATTGGCCAAACAAAGTCTGAGCTTTTTGATTGCCCACTACGATGATCTTCCCAAAAAGTAAGTTCAGAACTCGAATCGGGAGTGAATCGGGAGCTCGTCTCTCGCGTTCGGCTGGAATCGAAATAGCACAAACCTCCCAGTGAACTGGATCCTGATTGATTTCCCCTGTCAGAAAACATCACAAGGGATCACCTTAATCTCGAGTTGCTTTCTGCTCCCCTGCTGAAAGTTTATCTTCTAGTGGTTGAATTCGGAAAACCCCTTAGTTGGCAAAAAGTTCTTCAGTCCTAACGTGCACCTCTGTCATAAGGTGTGGCTTAAAACCACCGAAAAATCAAGGGACCTCAGGTCCGCGAGACTGGTGCTCCAAAGCTCTGCGCTGGTCTCCTTTAGAATTTCTGTCAACATCCAACATCACACCGCCAAAAGCCAAATGACACAACCATCGGAACGGGACGATCACAAGAAATCGTCCAAAAAGGCAGACATGTGGCTAGGCGTCAGGACTCGGTACTTATTGAAATTCAAGGAGTTTCCCTTCAGTTTCCTTGTTTGTCTTGAGTTTGATACCTGCCCTATGTCAGGATAGTGGGTGTGCTTTGTAGGGTACCCTTTTTGGAATTGCTTTAAAGGGAAGCCCAAAGAAAACCGCCCAAATCATTTGGGTGCTCTGTTTGGGGAGACACCTTCAATGTCAACCAGCCCTGTTAGGGGTCCAGGGCCTTATGGGTTCGCAAAGGAATCGGAACCCAAACAGAGGCTTCCTCTCCCAATGTAAACCCGAGGGTACCCGCAACAAAAAAATGCAAGGAGAACAAGTTGAATGCCCTAGAAGCTACAGAATTCAGAAAAGGTTTTGTGGTTGGGCGGTGTACCCGCCATGGACAATAGATTCCAAACACCTGGGAGGGCAGCTGTTTTCCCCTGAGGTTTGGGTCGGGGATTTTAACAGAACCTCTGAAAAAGGTTCGGATGTCTCAAACAAAAAGAGGCTCGCAAACCCGAGCACAGGTCCTCCGCCACCCGGGGGATTGTCTGCTACTCTGTGCCGTTCTTTCTGCGGGGTCCCAAGGTCAACGGCACCCAACACAAGCGTGGCCCATAACCGGAGAAATAGGAAAAACAAGAAAAAAGAAGAAAACAAAAGGGGGAACAAAAACAACAACGACCACCGTCTTTGGCAAGGCGCAGCGACTTGGCGTCACTGCTGTGTCGACCCAGCCGGATGCCTGCAAAGCGGCTGCTTGCCCCAAGCATTGGTGACTCGGGCCTGGAGGTGTCTGCTGGGTTGCTTTCAAGAAAACAAAGCAATGCAATATTAACCAACGGTTAATATCTTAAACCATGTGTAAAAGAACATCATGTTTGCTATATCTACATAACATATCATAAAAATTGATACAACTTGTATGCAGGATTCTGGGTTCAGACTGGTGAGTTTGACTTCTCACCATGTGTTGGACCCTGCTTCCGGTGCCCCAAACAAGGGCCGCCGAGGCTCCCCTTCCGCCCGAAATCACCTGCCAGGATGTGCTGGTGCAAGTCACTTTGCTCACCTTTCAACAGATGTGTATATATATATATATACATATCTGTACCAGTCCCTGGGCCACGTACCCCCCCCCCCCCCCCAATGGTATGGTCCGTAGGGTCCCCCCCGCATCATCTGCATCTTGGGGATGATGCTGGCAATGCTGAGGATGCTGTCCAGTACCGTGTGAGCCCTGCAGCTTCGGTCCCAGACTCCCCCTTTCACCCCGTCAACCAACACCCCAGCACATCCTACCCTAAACCAACCCCTCCTTAACCCCAACCCCAAGCCTTCCCAAACCCCAAACCCACCCGAAACCCACCGCAAACCAACCCTGAACCAACCCTAAACACCAAGCCTAAACCAACTCCAAACCACACCCCAACCACCCAACCACCCCACCACCCCACCACCCCACCACCCCACCACCCCACCACCCCACCACCCCACCACCCCCCCACCCCACCACCCCACCACCCCACCACCCCCCCACCCCACCACCCCACCACCCCCCCACCCCACCACCCCACCACCCCACCACCCCACCCCACCCCCCACAGGGGGTTGGGTTCACGGCCTGGAACATATATATATATATGTATACAGATAGATAGATAGAATATGTATGTGTATATACACACATATATATATATATACATACTAGGTCCTCCAGTAGAGAGGTTAGAATAAGGGTACCCTGTTTTTCTGTAGTCTACTTTAGTAGGGGAACCCTCCCCCAAAAACGGGTAAAAGGGCACTACTGGGGAACCTATATGCAAACTTGCAGATTCGCCATGGCTTCTTCAGGATCTGTTCGAGAACGGACCAGGCTATGACGGGCTATGTCAAGGACTCCAAGGGCGGCTGGCGCGATGTAGGGAATGAGTCCGGGTGTTGGGAATAAACCGGAACGGGAATCCCTTGAAGGAAGCCATTCGGGGATGTTTTCTTGGTTGACGTTGGAAGGGGAGCAAACACTTATTTTTTAGCAGCTAAGTGGGGATTTCCCACTAAACCACAATGAGCAAAAATGTAAAATGTTTCCCAACATGGTTTAGAGGGGTCATTCCTGAATCATTCCCCGCTGAGAACCAGCAAGATTAGCAGCTATAGCCTCCACTTTTACATAAGAGCGGCGCTGCAGTCCTCACTGTCACTTCCGATCAAGTGGATTCGCAAAAACAAAGGTACCCACACCTTTGCCACTAACATGCTCCAGACCCAGGGACAAAAACTCAGCATAAACAAACTCCGGGGAAGTGGAGCGTTTTTGGGGAAGTGGAAAACCGCCTTCTTCGGTCTCGGCTTATGCGCTATGTTGAGCTTTCGGGGCTCGAGACACGCGTCCGGTTGAGATCCTCTGCAAGTAGGCAGGGCAAAATGGGGGATGTCCAATTGAGTGTCGTTTTTATGTGTATGCAAAAATACATGGGATCCCCAACAAACATAAATTTCGGTGTTGAGACCGGCTTCCCTTGAAACGCAGAAACAAGGGTAATGACCTCCCAAACAAAATGCAAAAACCGACATCAAGCCAGTGCGATCCTCAAAAAGGCACTCCCATATCGTCTTCCTGCATTTACGAGAATTCGTTGTACGTTGTCAAAGAAGCTGGCGGAACATCGTTGCACCACTGCTAAAAGCTTAACTTTTCAACTTGTGGGTTAGATTCGGAAACGACGAAACCACTAAACCAAGTAAAAACAACTACCTGGAGTCTCCATGACCCTTAGAAATAGGGTCATGACCCAAAATAAAGGTGTCACGACCAACCATTTTTAAAGGGTCAGACTCGGAGACTCCAGGGTTGTTAAAGGTTAAAGTCGGAAACCACTAAACCCCTAAACCAACAAAAACCGACTAATCACCTGAGGAATGCATGGAATTGAACTTGCTTGGACTCGCTGGCTTTCTGCTCCCCTGCTAAAAGTTTTAAACTTTTGGTGGGCTTAATACGTTGAAAACTCCGTATAGTTGGATCAAAAAGTTGTTTTCGGCCCTAACATCCCTCTGCAAGACGCACCAAAGTGGAGCTATCCAACTCGGCCCCCCGGCTCCACAAGCGGTTGCAGGCCGCGAAGATCGGAGTGGACCTTGAGCCACCGACGCTTCGCGCAGGAAACGCGAGGCGCGAGGCGTCGGTCGGGGTTGGAAAGGCTCAAAATCGCTGGACCCCCCAAATGGAAACCTCGGTTTTCCCCCTTAGTTTTGGGGCAGTAACCAATGTTTAAGAAGAATTCTGCGGGGTCTGGTACCCCCACAACAGACATTGGGCAAAAATTCTGGGCCCGCCTAAAGTGCAGAATCCGAAATCCACAAGAAAGGCAGAGAAGGGACACAGAAAACAGTCAAGCAACAGGTTGGTCACACAACTGCAAAACAATCCGCTCCTTGAACTGTATGGGAGTGTGTGCATTTGCTTGAGGCTCGGTACTTTTCTTTGGGTGGTCTTACAGCCCAACCAAAAGAAATTCCAAAATCCATGTTCGCGTCCCCCTATTTTGACACATACCCACATGTGCGCAAACCACCTTACAAGAAAATCGTCTAACTCAGCTGAGGAACAAATTCGTCTGGGGAAACGACAAGGACCACCGAATCCATACCAAGTCCCTATTGAAAACTTTGCAAGAGGACGCAACCTAGATCCCCCGAAGGCCAAGAGAGGCGAACATGCGTCCCCGTGTTGCTCCAAGGGCCCTGACAAATTTTGAGGCTCCCCTGGAAATTTGCATGGAACCTCCCCCAAAAGGAGTCTCCTCATATGGCACTTTGAGTTCCATGTTAATATGAGCAACCTTTTGAGACCGCTTCAGGTTGTTCTTTGTCAATTCGCCTGAGATTAGGTCACATATCGCTCGCTTCCTTACGGCGAGCCTGTACTTTGTGATGGCATGACGGAAGCCTTTTGAAGCCATGACGGAAGCCTTTAGCCTTAGTGACACTGTTTAAAACTTCAGTCTAAGTAACGACCCTGGTTTAGGGGAGGTTGGGGTTTAGGGTTTAGGGTTTCGGGTTTAGGGTCTAATAATCGTAATGAAGAGATTTTACACACCCTGGGTTCTGAGCAACTGAAGTACCATGTTGGAAACCAAGGCCAAACCAACCAGACCTCCGGGAAAAAAGGGTACCCTGACTTGTGTTGGTTTCCAAAGGAAGCTTATGGAAACAAACAAGTACAGTCCCTATACTTCCAACCTAAAAACATCACCCCGACCAAAGGAACCTCACTTCAAATTGGCCTGGGTGACGTTCAAACCAACAAACAAATATAGGGAGGCTTGGCTGAGCTTTTTCAAAATAGTCCCCAACCATGGTGGGTGTCCTCTTGTTGGCTTCGCTTGACCAACCACCCCCCCGAAGGAACAGGAGCACTCAAACTTCCACTTGGTCAAGGCCCCTAGAAGCAACAAGGGAAAGCAAAAACTAATCTTAAGCAACTGGAGACAAAACGGTCTGTTCGCTTTTGCTTTCGAGGCGCCACGTACCCTCCGTCGCATCCACCGCGCAGGCCTGGCACATGTTGGTAAAACCCATGGGTATCACCGCCTGTGTGAGGTCATACTGCTGCACCACTTTGAAACCATGAGAAACCATTGTTTGTTGGTTTACAGGAGCATCGAATCATTCCAGGGTTACTTAGATGGTGTAGGATTTCGTCCACAGCATGACTCACAATCAAGCCCGATCGGTCCGTTACTAACCTTCACTTACCCGGGTTTTAATTCTGGATTGTATTATGTTCAGTCTTTTTTCTGACTATTGGTTTGGATTGGCTTTGTAGCTAAGGACAGTCTCCCATTGACCCACAAGAACCAAGCAAACTCTTATCCGAATCCAAACCACCAGATAGGGATCCTGATATATGTGTCACGGCCGTTTGCTTTACGCCCACCTGCTTGGTTTACCTCCCGTTTCACCTCTTCCCACCTCACGCAGCCTACCGCGTGTAATGGATACTTGTGGGCGAATTAAAAAAACAAAAACAAATAAAGGAGGTGACGGACATTTAGGTGATCCCCAGGAAACAATGTGAATTGAGTTTTCTTCTTTTTGTTTCCCTCCAAAAATCAGCTTCGATTTACAAAGCTTTGTTGTTGGAGGACCCCTTTTTGAAGATATCCAGGATCGTTTCCGTGCGCGCGGAGCGCACTCTCAGCTAGGGCAGATTGCTGGAGGTGAATTGTTTGGGGGGACTCCTACTGTGGATGGTCGACATCCGTTCGCACCCCTTTGAAGCCATGGGAAACCATTGATTGCTGGTATTTACAGGAGAATCGAATCATTCCAGGGTTTCTCGGAGTATGCGTCACTTCCTGAGTGGATTCGCAAAACAAAGTCCAAACTGTTTGTTGACCACCAAAATGGTCTTCACAAAAAGTGACTAAAGTTCAGGAACTCGGGAGACCCCCTAAACATCCAAACAAGAGACCCCCTAAAAGGATCCAGCTTGACATTCAAAATGCAGACTGCAGAGGGTCGTTCTGTCCTCCTGCCGTGGTCGATTCGGGTGAAAGAGAAGTCGTCTGACAGAAACTTATTTCCTGAGTTCATTTCCCACAAAAGAGTCTGAGAAAGACATAGTTTTCCCAACAATTATCGGTTTTATCGGGGGGTTCTCCACTCAGTTGCCCAAAGGACCCAGGAAACAAAGGGAATCTTGGGCCATGATTAAATATGGACCAAAAAGGGGAACGAAAAGGCCAAAAGATCGATTCATTTGGCCAAGACCTGCACTGGCCATTGAGTGATCCAAGCAGGAAACCTTTATCATTGCGAGCTCCTTTTATCTTGGTTGACGTAAGGGGAGCAACAATGTAAATTTTAGCAGCTAAGTGGTTGGATTTCAGCCACTAAACCACAATATGCAAAAATATCGAATGTCTCGCAACAACAACCATGATACCCCCCCCAGGTAAGCTCGTTAAAACATAAACATACTGTATCTCTCCCCGCATTCAATGCGATGCCGACGTCCCCGCCCTGCGAATCGCTCCGCCGCGTTTTGCGTTTGGATGAGAAAACCCCCCACACTGTCGACCGAGCCTGCGCCACAAAAGGTTTAAAGAAACTGATGCGCAAAATGTATGGTGTGGAAACGCGCCAAGGTTTACCTTTTGCTTGGTGCGGAAACACACAAGTTCCCAAAGCGTGAAAGGCTAAGGGTCCAACCAATTAGCCTAGGTTTTGTCTCAAAGAGGCTAGACCCGTGATTTGCTTTAGCTAAAGTGTTGGTAACTGAGGGAACCACTACATTGGCAGATGGGGTCCACTACATGAAGCCCCAGTGAACATCCCCATCCCCACTAAAATAGGTTCTAAAATGGGTGGTGCACCTATCCCAACATGGGATCCCATTGGCTTTGACCCAAGGCTGAATATATATATATATATATATGTACAAAGTCAGCATATCTATAACATGAACCCCTGGTCAATGGCATGTTTGACCGCCAGGTTTTGCTGAATCAAGAGAAACTTGCCACTTCAGTGCCAAAATGGCCAGGGGGTCCATCGATACATGTTGACCAAAGCAACATGGGATGCTGAAGTGTTTTTTTGTAAAAGTCTCGTGGGGTTTTAAAAATGAGACCCTGAAACCAACCACTGGATTTTTTCTCAGTTGTTCAGTGACCCTGGAAAAAAGGGAACCCTTTTTGGGGAAGACCATTTTTAGTGGGGCAGGCACCAAAAAAATGGAGGAAAAGGGTGCCACTGAACAACTGAGTTTGTCTCGTGGGGTTTTGAAAAAGACCCTGAAACCAACCACTGGAATTGCATGTGTTCTTGGGGGCGCATGTCTGTCTGGACATGATATATCCCGAAACAATGCCCTTTGTATGTGGTGGCTACCTTTTTTTTTCTACTGTGAGCCAACCACAAGGACTCTGCGAAGCAAAGTTTCAAAGTGCCGTGGCGCAGGCCCGCAGCACCGACTTTTGTTCCGAAATTCGTGCACAGCAAGGAGAAGCAAAGCGCAGAGGCCACGTGATGCCATGCTCGATCTCTGTGGCAATCTCTCAAGTTGATTGCCCCCTTCTGGCGGTTTCTCAAAAGAAGTGGAAAAGAAGCAGCCTGTTGGCTGGTTTTGAGGGGGGCTCAAAGGGAATTCACAAAAAATAGTTGGGTGCCCTGATTGAAGCAACACCCATCCTGTCAAGCTACCATGCACAATTGGATCGAAAAAATAGAATCCCCCGAGGGGGTCCTTCATGATTGGGCTCGTTTTGCCCGCAGGTGAGGTTGTCATGATTTGCTCAGCAACATTGCACTTGACATGGGATTCCTTTAAGAGGAAACTGCCCTTGCGCCTTCGTTCGACCGAGAATACTGACCGTGAACGCGCATCCTGCCCCAGACCCTGACATGTCTTCATTGGTCCAGTGGCAGGTCTGATCCGATGTGGCACAACATCTGCTTCAAGTGTTGTAACTGCCCTAAACTACTTCAATATGGTGTGTTTTTAATATGGTTTGCTCCTTTTTGGACTTTGAAGGGGACAATGGAAAACCTGGCCATTTTGGGGGGTCCCTGTTTTGAGATAAATTTACATGTCGGGGATGGAGTTACATGGAACTTGGCTCATGCGACCATTTGAGTTTGGCTTTGCTTCAGCAAGGGGCGTCCCGATGGTTGCCCCCGAAATTGGATAAGCACCCAACAGAGCATCCGGATGCAACAATGACCAGGAACAAATCGGTCTTTTGACACGTGGCGCACGCCCTTTGCTGAGCTTCAACCTCGCGCTTTTTTTGTGGCCCGTACTGCGCTGGCTCCGAGCAGTTGGCTCATGGCACAAATCAATGTCGGCAAATCAGCCCGCAGTGACTCAAAAGGCCTTCAAAGGAACTGTTTAAATCTTCGTTTGGCGCCTACAGCCCCATTCAGAATGGTTAGGCCCCTCTTTGTACTCTGCAAGTTTTACAATTCCAAAACAACCTGAACTAAGAAAATCGGGATCCTCCCTAAGAAAGGACTCGCAGGTCAAAACTTGCCTGCAGGTCTCTTTATCTCTGCTTCCATTTGGCAAAACTTGTAGGTGCTTTGTATATCTCCTCATGAGAACGTGCGGTTCGGAATCCGGAAAACAAACAAATCTCCGCACCCCGGGAACTGCCTGGGCAATCAAATGGCGGCTAAAAAAGGAAGCAACGCGACATTGGAAGGCCAGAAAGCAACCAGGACATGCTGCCAACCAGACGCTTCCCAAGAATGTGTTCCAAGGCAAAAAATGCGCAAAGTTGGACGTTGCCGCCTGCTTTGCCACTCTGAAAATGCACAACCTTTCGCAAAGGAAGCTCATGGAAGCCCCTTTTGGGGGAACCTATCTGCATAAGCCCAGGATCACTCTCAGACTGCGAGTTGTTTGGTCATGGGTCACTGGGATCCTTGTTCTCTCATTGGGCTGCCCTCAGATCCCCTAAAAGTGACTAACTGTTAGTTGGTTAAATGGAAATCCTAAAAAGCTAAGGAACCGGATGGCTGGGAGTCACCAAGACTAATAATGATATTGATCATTGTTGCCTGTTTACGTGACAAACAAGAGGTTCAGATTCTGTTTCATATTTAGTCAGCCTGGCAAGTGGATCCCAGTTTACTCGTATAGCAGGTAACCCAACACTGTCCTTCTAGTTTTGAAAGGGTGGTTCCCTTTGTTACCTACTATACTTATAGGGAGATGGAATTGCTGGGTGAAATATCACACTTTTTCTGCACGAAAAGTTATCCTTGCTTACCCCTTCACACTCCAAGCCCTGGGAAAGTTAATCTTTTACAGACATATAGCCCATGTTACCCAAAAAGTTGAAAAGTTGTGTTTTTAAGAGGTAAGCTTGAACAAGCCACTGCTTTTCCACCGCGCACGCCGGGCACGCGTCATCTCGGGGACCGTCCCCGTGGGTTGGACGGGCAGCCCATCACCAGCAGGTGCTCTTGCCTAAACCGCGGATGGGCGGCATGGGCGGATCCATCTCTGGGGACCCAAAAAATCCGCGGGGATCCGCTCACATCAACCCCAAGGACCTGGAAAGGTGATCAGCTTTCGCCATGACTGAATATGGACCAAAATTGGAAAACCAAAAGGTGAAAAGGTCGATTCGCTTTGGGCAACTGAGGCTCACATCATAAAGCGTGGGGTCTCCAAATTTGGAGAAGAATCACATCTCCCTTCAAAGGTGCTCGGTTGCGAAATCTGCTCCCCTGCTGAAAGTGTTTAACTTTTAGTGGTTTAGTGGAAAACCCATGAGTTGGCAAAAAGTTGAAGTCCTAACAGCCAAGCAAAATGCACCAAAGGGTGGTTGTCCATTGTATAGGTCTCCCGCCAAACCAGTAACTCGAAAAGTTAAAGGTGCCTCAACTTCAAGCGGGGGCTTTCCTTTTCACGGCGCCTTCTTGCAATTTGGGTGAGTCGTGACACTCGTGCAATGGGTTCCAAGCAATGGGTTCCTTGTGCCAGCGATCAGAACCCGGTTTCTTTCTTCCCGTTGAACCGCGTTGCCAGAACTTTAAACCGAACCTGACAAGCGGGTTCTGTTCTCTTGGGTCTATAAAACAACAAGAACCCCGAAGCTGATGGCCCCTATTACATTTGACTCTCCACGGCCATTCGGACTGATTCAAGCCTTTCATTAAAGATTTATGTTTTTTTTTGTTTTCCTGAGTCGATTAGTCACGATGGTGCTGATTGAAAAGGGACGGCATCGATCCACTGCTTCCAGTCGCCAAACTAACCAAGGCTTCTCACGTCTAGGCTATACATGATGGTTGTTCCCTGTCACAGAAACTAGCTACCAGTACAGGCAATTGTACAGGAAATTGGCCAACCACCAACCAAAAACAAGTATTCCTGTAGAACTTCCTGTAGGTTCTACCAAGATGTCTAACTGGAAGCACTGGGTAAGGACACAAAAAGATGCCTCAACTTGGCAACCTGCTACTCACGTGGATCTCATAAGGCGTGAGAAGGCAAGAGGTCCTCCAGGAGCCTCCAGTTCTCATGTTGGGAGGATATGGGTGTGTGATTTTTCGAGACCCCCCCCCCCCAAAAAAAAAAAACAAACAAACAAACAAACAAACAACAGAACACGATGCCTGTGTTTTGGCTTTTTTGCAGAGAGCCACCCAAAAAGAAATCGGGGGCCAACTCCAAAAAGACGAGCCACGCATACCTGAAAGGCTTTGATGGCAGGTCATCGCCGCTCACAGCTTCAAGGAGCAAAGGCTCACCGTGGCCCGAAAAAGTAACCGGCCAACTGTTTTCCACTAGGGCAACCAGACCCCAAAGTACAGTTGTATGTTTTTCAATGTGTTGTTTTAACCCAACTGTACACATAATGTTTGTATGGTGTTGTTTGTTTTCCAATTCTGTGCCCTTTTTTTCTGTACGAAATTCCAGATTTCGCCTAGCTTCAAACATGACAAAAAATGTTTGCAGGAGACCCCACAAGTTGTGGGCTCCAAATCCCTTGACACGCCGTGCCAGCCGCATGCTCTGGGCCCTTTCCGGGGCTCCGGCCAGTCCCTCTCCTCCGGCATACCCCGAGCCACGCGGCCCTGGCACAACGGGCACCTGAGGCCGGGCCGAAACCCAGATTTCACCTTTGCAAAAATATGTCACAGGTGTCCATTATTCACTATTGTTTTGAAGAGTCCCCTATTAAAACTCACCGCCTTTCAAGGTGTCCATTTGGGTATGGGTCAAAACTAAACCACCAGGAATTGGACCACAGTTTTTAGTCACTGTTTCCATTTACCAGGGTGCCATTTTGGGAACCTATTTTTCACCCACAGCCATTTGACCTTTAAACAAAGTATGTGATGTCAGCAGGTGGCGGTGAATTCTTAATAGGGGAACCTTCGAACTAGTTGTTAATACTGGGACCGACCCTCCCAGACTCAAGCCTTTGGTGGACATTTCGGTGGGGATTCAAATCAAAACCAACTACTTTGCCACTTTGGAGGCAGTTCTCCATAAAATTTCATGGCGCCAGGTGCCCTTCTGTGGGTTTGAAGCGGAACATTCACTTCCGCCGGTTTCAGCTCGTAAGATTTGCGGAGGAGACCGAAGGCGCGGCTTTGTTCTTTGGCCTCGGGAATTCCCCCCCAAAACCGGTGCGCGATGGGTTTGCATCTTGGTTTTACATCGATGGCTTTGCGTGGATTTGAAATTTGTCTGGAAGTATTGGGAAAGCCGATGATGGAGTTCCGACTTCTTCCTCAGACAGTCGCAGAAAGGTCACTGTGGGTCAAATCGTTGTAAAAATGCCGGAAACGTCACCGATTCTTCTGGATCCTCATGCCAGAATGGTCCATGTCAATGCCACTCTCGATTTCTTTGAAGGCTGACATGATGTCGGTGACGAGGGCAGACACCACCTTTGTTGCATTCTTGTGCGAGTTCAACTGATTCAGTTTTCCAGAGGACATCTTCATTGCGTCCATGCATAATGAATTGGGCTTCAACTGCAGGTTGTGCACCATGCCCGTTGCTGCGAACTCTTGATTCACGAATCACCCAATAAGCTTCATGCCAAATGAGGACAAACACTTCTGAGGAGGGGGGGTGTGATCCTTCATGGTCCTTCGTTAGCCCCTGGTAAGTGCCTGGAACCTCAGAATTCCAACTAAACATGGGTTTATTGCCTCCAAATTCTGGGGAGGTTCAGGCAGTCACTCATATCCTCTCAGATGCCCAGAGGCCATGGTGAAAAAGGAATTGGCATCCGTGTTTTTTGTTTTGTTTGTGTTGGTTGACTTCTAGGTCCTCCAGTAGAGGTTAGAACAAGGGTACCCTTTTTTCTGTAGTCTATTTTAGTAGGGGCACCCTCGCCCCAAAAAGGGTAAAAGGGCACTACTGGGGGACCTAGACTTTGAAGGGGAGCCCTTCCCAAAAGAAAGAAAAGGGCCGGAATCCACCATGCAACTGGGTCCTGTCATGATCCAATTTCGGGCTCCCGGCCGATCGGGCTGCAGGCGCCGCGCTTCAATCGCCGCCTCCCTCACCTCACACTCCTGGAACCCGACGTCCGGACTTCCGAACTTCAATTCCCAAAGCGGCGCAACGGTGTTCCGCTGCGTGTCCCGCGTTAAAAAAACAACAACAAAAACACCAATCTCCGGGTGACCCCTAAAACAACACAACCCCATATTGTGTCATAGTCACAGTCCGATGAATATCAACATGGTCCAAGTCCGAAGGTGCTTGCCAAACTGGGTGCGCCCTTTTTTGAGGGTTTCCATGTTCTTGGTAAATGTTGGAAGGGGAGCAACAAAAATAAATTTTAGCAGTTCAGTTGCTGGATTTCAACCACTAAACCACAACAAGCAAAAATGTAAAACGTTTCTCAACAACAACCATGTGTTGAGTCATACTCATAGTCCGATCGGTACCCTCCTGTCCACTGACATGGACTCCACCAAATAAACGGTGGCGAAGGGAAAATCGTCCAAACCATCACCTTCCTGTGAGGATCCATGTGGATGGGAGGGTATCTGATTCTGACTCATTGGCGTGCCTTTTTGAAGGTACCCTACCCCATGAAACGGGGATTCACCCCATAATTGTGGGGATCTTTCAGGGAATTGCGAGGGTGCAGGTACCCTATTTGCAAGGAAGCCAAAGGGGAAACAACTTTTTGAGGCTCCCTCAAAAGCCAACAAACCCAGTTGTTTGAGACACGGGTCCCTATATTTCCTGTTAAAGCCACTTTAACCATCTTATGTTGCAAAACATCTGGCTGAGTTGTCTGTTTGTTCTTGCAAAGTGCTCTTTTCATATATATTTTTTACTGACCCCAAAAAGGGACAACAAGTCTTGGGTTCCCCCCTGTTTTGATACGTAATCCATGTTGTGGGTCAATTTCCATGGATCTGGTCGGACAAATGCGAAAGGGACAGTATCTATGTCCAGTTGGCCTCACATCTGGCTTCGGCGCAACACAGGATTCTCAATGCAAACTGGGGACCGCACATCTCAATTGGAAATTAGGAATCCCCGAGCAAGGGATCTTCATCAGGCATGAGGTCAGGTCACCCCTGCCTTCGTTCCGGAAAACCGCAAAGAAGGAAAACTGCAAAGGAAACAGCTTGAAGAAATGATAGTTGCCGCAAAGACAAGGGGAAACGGCTGGTTGAGCATAAGTGGTGAAAATAATGGGACATCAACCCCAACAAAGAATATGATCTTCTAGATTCAGTGTTGTCAATGGGCAACTAGAACGTGAATGAACATGAGTGTTCATCTGGCCCCTCATACTAAACCACTTCAAAAAGCGATCAATCAAACAGAACCTATACAGGGACCTGCTACACGATTTCTGGAGTATCCTCCAAAACTGGTTAAGTTGTTTTGGGGTAGGCTAAATATGGAACAGACCACATCATTTTCTGTGTAGCCCAAATGTGGGCCAAGATGTGGATGTGTCTCCAAAATAAGGGAACCTCCAGAATCAGTTGATTGCTCCATGTTTCCCTTTAGCTTGAAAACAACACACACAAACAGTAGCCTCCACACGACGAGCCCAGTTAAGCTGCATAGATAGAGAATTGAACTGAGCATGTTGCTCTCCTTTGTGTGTGTGTGTGTGCTGTCTCAAAAGGACTCTGATGTTGCATATTGTGGGAGGCATTTGATGCTTTCATTCGCCTTGGTATATTTGCAGGAACATGTTCTTGCACTTTAGAATGAAACCATGCAGGCATGAAGGGCGTTTCACGTTCGTGAAAGCAACATGAGCTCCAGTACACCACCCACCCACCCCCAAGGGAACATAAGGGAATTCAGTCACGCGTGATCTAGGTCACCCAGTAGAGGGGTTAGACCTTTTTCTGTCTATAGCAGGAGAAACCTCCCAACCCAAAAACGAAATGGGTGAGAACGGGCACGACAGGCTGGGGCACCTGGACAGTCACAAAACGTCGGTTTGTGGTTTGGACAAGCTCTATCTTTGCAGCTCTTCCCTGTTTGGCTTGGTAATGTTGACCCTGTATTAATAAACCCCTGTTTATTTCATAGGGGGGGGTGTCCCCCTCCAAAAGTGGTCTGATTCCCCACTCAACCCAGAGGGAAAAAGCGCCCCCTTATTAATAAACCAGGGTGGATATTTTCTGGGGTCAACATTGCTAGCTATGTGAAAGGTGCGCAAATTATCTCCACATGGTTGGAAGGAGGTCCAGGGCTGGTTTCCCCCACCTCACCTGCACGAATTTGGGCTCGTCCCTCAGCTTCTCCACCAGACCGACAGGAAACCAACAGGAGTCAAAGGCTGATTGTATAGGTCCATACATGAACCGCAGACCATTCTGGACCATAAGGGGGGCTGGTTTCCCATACTTCACCCATGGGGGTTCATACCAGGGGTTCATACCAGGTACAAACCATGGCGATGATTTCAGTCATTCTCAACTCCTTAGTTGGTGGTTTGGAGCCTGGTGAATTGGACTTGGAGAAGCTGATAGTCAGTCGGGCCCTGTAAATCACTTGGGTTTGTTGGTAGGTTCCTGACTGCATATGGTCAGCCCCCTAAAGGATTCATTTTCTAGCCGTTCAGCCTTTGAAGGAGGGAGTGGGAAGCTATGATTCGACCTGTTGGGGTTGTCGCTTATACTGTTCAGAATGCCCACATGGGGAAATCCTGTTTCCCCACTTGGGGGAACCCTGTTCACCGGGATTATTGCTGAAACTCTTCCATAGGAAAACTTTCGGGACTGCAAAGCCATCGCTGCCCATTCCTTTTGAGTGGCAAGGATGTTGCAAGGCTCATGAACAAATCAAGGGGGGCCTGGGGAGGGGGGCTAGCCGAAGGGCTTATCCCATAGCGCCCTAGGGGTCCATGATTCTGAAACATACCATCCTTCTAGTGTACCTAGACGAGATATGTGGATGCCCAGATGGCAAAATGTACACCAGCAACAACCAGCAAAAGGTGCTTACTCATTGAGACACCTCCGGATCGACGCCCCTTTCCCGAATTGAAGTCACTTCGGATTCCTCCATGTTTCGAGGGCCAAAAAGAAAGGCTGCCGTTTGAAGTGCTTTGGAAATTGATTTTGGAGGGAAGCCAGTCCCCCCTTCAACAAGAAGCAACAACTCACTTCGTGTGTGAATTGGCCGAAAACAACAACAATCAAACTTTGTATGAATAACTCACCATGCATCTCTACTCTTGGTATGGTAGCGAAAAAGCTGACTGTTTTTTGCAGACCCCCGGTAAAAATGAACAGAACCAAAACGCTAAAAAAACTAAAACACATGCCAAGAACAGTGAAGAATTAGGACCCCAGAAAAAAAATGTTTGCCTGGCTAGTGGAAAACAAAGGGACCCCAAAAAAGCAAAAAAGCAAAAAGGGGAGCTGGTTCTGGGGAAGTTAACAATGGTCCAGCCCTCAGAACTCGGGGAGTGAGACAACGTGCGCAGTTTGTGTATGTGTGTGTGTCGTACCGTTCCTCCGAGAGGTGCCAGTGCAGTCTGGAGATCTCGATGACCTGGCGATCGAGTTTTTTTCAAGCTCAACAGGGTCACCCCAGAGACTATCCGGAGTCACTGGATTTCCAATCAAGCTGCAACTTCCTGGTGGGTCCAGGAAGAAACTGCAACTTTTGGGAGGTTCCAAAAAGAGAAATGGGGGAACCCTGGCTATGGCTATGGCAGGGTAGAAATGTGTGTCTCTTGTTTTAGGTTGGACCCCAAAATTGCGGTCTTCCTTTTGGTTCCCCTTCAAACCAACCCACAAAAGGGGTACAAATGACATAGGCTTGCTCAACTCCAGTTCTGGGCCTTGGCGTTTTGTGGCAGGCGAACACACATGCCCCAAAGAGTCACCCCCCAAAACTCGGTTGCGAAATCTGCTCCCCTGCTATTGTTTTTGTTTTTTTTACTTTTAGTGGTTTAGTGGAAAACCCACTAGTTGGCAGAAAGTTAAAGTCCTAACAGCCAAGCAACATGTACCAAAGAAAAAAATCCCGCGTGGTGTGGCACCAGTGCAACAGTCACCCCACGCTGCCTTTCATGACGATAAGATCTGTTCAACTCAGTCCTTGATGTCTTGCAGAGCAAACTCCAGCCACTTGAAGCCTCTTATTTGGCCAGGCCTTCTACGCAGTTTCCTTTGAAAGAAAGTGAGTTAGTCTTGTTATTGCTTGCGGGGGGGGGGGGGCTTATTTTTGAGACAGACCCAAATATCGGAGCCCTACGTTTAAAATATGGGGTTTCACTATCCTCTCTGTTGACCAAGGTGAACATGGCAACCTCAAAACAAGGCACACCCATAATATAATGACGCCTGATGTCCAAACTGTGATGCCTGAATCACGAGAGGCAAAATGGGATTGTCTCAAAATATTACTAAGACGTCCCAAAAAGGTGTGGTTTCCTTCTGGCTTCCCCTTCACAAGCTCTATCCGCAGTACAACAACAGCCGGTTTCACCTGCTCGCAGTGCTTGCAGGCAGAGAGCATGGGGCACTCCCG
The DNA here is from genome assembly GCA_963377175.1 of Effrenium voratum. NCBI lineage: Eukaryota > Dinophyceae > Suessiales > Symbiodiniaceae > Effrenium > Effrenium voratum. The sequence goes on from CAUJNA010003273.1 coordinate 273,190, forward strand.
CCAGTAGTGGATATCCAGCGCTGGCAGAGTGAAACTTGGGTCCTGGCACTTTTGCTTTGTTTTGCCCGTCCAACGAGTGGCTTGTTTTGCCGGGTATCCAAACAAACGGCCCGGACAGTTGCCGCGGAAATGCAATTTTGCTTTTCTGGATCTTTTGCTTCTGGCTGTTGGTGGACTTGAGTTCATTTTGACTCCCGTCTTACCTGAAACCCAAGTGCTTGGTTTCCCGCTGATTTCCAGCAAAACCAACCAAGAAGAGGGAGGACGCAGCCGGTTTTAGGGGTATCCCAGCGCTTTCGCCAAGAAACTGCCCGCGGGCTCCATGCGCGACCCCCCGACATCGCCGTTCAGGAAACCTGTGAGGTTGGTGGTTTGGATTGATGGCTTGGGGAATTGAACCCCTGGCGTTTGTGGAAATGGGAAACCGGGAAGCTGATAAGCAGACTACGGCAACCTCTGATAATACTTGGTTTGCCCTTGCAACTAGACCCAGGGGTCTTGAACATCACCTTCCAGGGGTTCCTCCACCATGTCCTCGTTTTGTCCCCTGAAAAAACCGGTTTGTGTTCTTCTCCTGGAAAAAGAAGAACAATATGTCCAGCAGGGATAGACTCCCTTTAAAACCAGAGAAAACAAAACGTACTCGGAAACGCAAATGGAAGACCAATGTTTTTGTGGAGTCACAGAGTTCCTTGTTTTCTGCTCTAGCTTTCCTACCGGGAGCTGTAGGGAACCCTTTCCCCATGACGCATCCTACAGAAACCAAAAGGAAAGCGGGGACCAAACCGCCTGAGTTTTCACCATGAAAAGGACCCATGGAGCGCGGCAGCCGACCCCAACATCAACTCTGTTGTGGCGAGTGCGCAAAGGATCCTGAAATGACTCGGGCTTCGGAAGATTTTTTTCCGGGGGATTCCTCCTCTTTTGGAGTACTCTCAACTGGGGATATCAACATGGAGATGCATCCCCAATCCTGTTCAACGCAGCGGCAAGCCAAGCGACCACCACGTGGCAGCGAGCACGTCCCAACAAGGACTTCAACCCGATTCCACGCTGGCTGGCTGTGATTAGCAATCATGATTGGGAACCAACACCTCAGGGATCCGGATGCATTATACACCTGAACATTGCAACTTGCAAATGGAGGTAAATCCCTTTATTTTGGTGGAACACGCCATGTATTTTGGTGGAAAAAGACATGTATTTTGGTGGAACAAACCATGTATTTTGGCGGAAAAAGCCATGTATGTCGGTGGGAAAAAGCAACATGTTTCAAATGGTGCAAAATGTATCTTTCAAGGAGCCCTGCGTCACCTGCGGGCACGGTCCTTGCAGTTGTTTTTCATCGCACGGAAGGTTTACACGTTGGCGACGACTCACAGAAAGCTGGTTTCTTTAATATGGCTGTGGGTCAAAAAAAAGGTACCCAAAATGGCTTGCCCTGGTAAGTGGAAACATGGACCAAAATCTGCGGTCCCCTGTTGGTTTAATTTTGGCCCACGCCCATATGTTGGGCCTGGTGCTTTTTGAATGCCAGGTGCTTTTTAACGCAAGCATATCGGCCTTGGAGTGCCAAGATTCAGCCAGTGTCAATTGGTCAAGTGGTCACAGCATACTGTTGGAATCTAAATCGCCATGCACATTTAAACATCACACACATAGGGATTGTGGTGTTGGAATAAACAGTACACACGTGTGAAACAAATCAGGCTCAACCACAGCAAAAACAAACAAAACACAACAAAAACAAACAGTACAAAACAAAATAAACAAGCCCACACGACACAGCCCAACACGGATCAACACACACACACAATCACAACAAAACAACACAACGCAAACACGACAACAAAAACAAACAACACAACAAAACAAGCAAACAACAAGACACAGCAAAACCCGAATCAACACACACAAAACACACCAAAACAACACAACACAAATCTAAACTAAACGAAACAACACACACACACACAACTAAACAAAGAAAGCAAAACAAAGCAAAACACATCCACACAAAAGAACACACAACACTTCAACGCAACACAACACAACACAGCGCAAATCAAAACAAAACAACACAGCACAACACAAACACAACAATTCAAACTAAAATAAATATATCAAGCCACAACAGAACATTACGCAACAAAGCACATAACAAATCAAAACACAACAAAAAAACAGCCGTTACGGGCTTCTGCTCTTGGCTTCGATCAAATCGTCCTCGCGGCCACAGAATTGGCACCAGAACTCTTCAAAGTCATCCTGCGCGGTGCGACTCTCAGCGATCGCCAGTGCCTGCTGCAGATAGACTAGTTTTCCATAGTCAATACCTCCTTTCTTAGTCATGGGTTGACATCACACCCTTCAAAAACTAGGTATTGGGAGTAGGGGGTGACCGTCAAACCCCGGACCGCCAGCCGCAACTATCCACGAAAAGGTCCAACCAGTGGGTTACTCCATGAGGGAACCCCACCGTTTGGGGAAAACCACCTCCAAATGAGGCGTCCCCCCGCCAGCTTCGGAAAGAATCCACTAAGCTGAAATAGGCGTCCCTTGCTCAGCAAGCTTCATGGGAGAGGTTGCAATCCTCGATGTGCTACGAAACCAACTGTCGAATTCCCCGAAACATGGGGAGATCTCGATGATTTAATCTGCCCAACATGCCCAGCTATCCGAGCCATCGCCCGAATGCCTGCAGAGGACTTGGGAAAGTGAAGGCTCTTTGGACGTTCGGCCATGTGAAGTGGTTAGCCACCTGAATTACAACCCACTGATGACTGGGCCAATGAGTCTTATAAGTGAGTTCTAACCTACATGACCAACAACTTGCTAACTTTGCCAAAGTCGTCCCCTAGATTCGTGAGTTCCCCTTCTCGCTCTCCGGAATCAACTCTGGCTGTTGGAAATTGTTGGAAATCATTTCAACAAGTGCTTCCGCAGCCTGACAACATGGAGATATCGGCCCCCGCTAACCCAAGGGCACCTACTCGCAGTGCATTGCCGCCAACTTGCCCCTGTTGTCGCTTTCAAGGAACAGCTGTTTTTCTTCGGTTGTCAAGGGTCCCTCAGTCGAGGACCCCCAATCCCAACAGAGCGACCATTCGGGGCTAATAGGGGCCGGGGCCCCCTCTTACGGGCTAGGAAATAGTTTCAGCTCAACAGGAAGCCATGTGTCAAAAGGAAGCCAAAAGCCAACAAATTGGAAGTGTGCCAATTGACCCACGCACGCAGACACACGTATTTATTTGCCGTCTTGGAAAGCGTTCCACGCTGAGCGCTCCCAAACTACTAAACAAAAATGGTTAGCTTCCCAGCGCTTTGCGGATAAGGGACCCTGCAAAGGGTACTCTCAAAAACTCAGATTTTGCTGACCAAACACGAGCAAACCTGTAGGACGTTGGCAAGCATCCATCTTGGCGAAACACCTTGAACTTCCTGTTAGGCTAGCGATCCGAATAGCCCACAACACCCCTATGAGACGGGTTGCTCAATCCGTGGCTAACCTAGTTGGTTACAGGATGCCCTCAGGCCCCCAGTATGCTCCAAAGACCCGTCTGCAATTTGGTTTGCCTCCGCTGAAACGAACCACCTCCCTTCCAGGGTTTCTACAGTCCGAGTTCTTCCATTCCCGGAGAGGCGGCGAACACCGGCTCGGAACACTGATTGGAGAATTATTCTTTCCTTGGGCGTGCGGTGGTTTTTGTGACGGTGCCAACTCTTTTAAGGGGAAACCAACCGGTCCGGCCGAAAAAACATCAAGTCCCCCCAATTTCTGACACAGACCCAATTGGCTTCCCGGTCAGTCACCCGAGACTCGCTTCGAAATCAATGTCGCGCCTCTGAAGTTTCCTGTCCTGTCGCAAGGGCATGGACGCTTTGTGACTTGCACAAATAGATTCCAACAAAATTGAGAGTCCTCCAAAACCATCGAAACAACAATGACCCAAATGTCCAACCTACAAAAAGTATCAACCGTGCAGCGGAACATCCTCTGAAATTGGCCCAAATGGTATTGCCCAAAAGGCCCCACGCACCAAACCACTGGGCTCCAGACAACCGACTAGGAGGCAACTGGTCTACTGGGAACCAGGATCTGGGACGGGTTCACAAAAACGAAAACAAGCCTCAGCGCTCTCATCCTCCATTTGCTTAAGCCCCCTGAAATGATACTTATTTTTTTTTATTGCTATTATTTTTATTCAAAAAAAACAGCAGTGATAGATTCCCTTTGAAACCAAAAGGGGAACATAAAACATCTTCTTAAGCAAATGGAAGTCATGCCTGGAGTCCATACGTGTGGCTGCTTAAGGCAGTCAGAGCTTGCACATCTGCATGAAGATTGGTACTTTTTTGGCGGTACATTTCGATTCGGTCGACTCACTTCCTGAGTTGGAAGTAAAAACATGGCGACCAAATTGGTCCCACAAAGTGACTAGAGTCCCCTAAGGATCACCCCTCCAATGCAGACCCCCCGGACCCATGGAGAACCCAAAGCGACCAATTCCGACCACAGGCCCAAAAAACAACAACCCATTTTGGAGGGCCCAAAAACAGTCGGGACCCTTAAGGTCCAGGAACTTCTCAGAAATTGAGTCGAATTGGGACCGCATAGTTTGCCCAAAACTGTCGCCGGGCCACGAGCGGAGTCATCGGCTCCAAGCTTTCGCTCAAGAGCTGATTTTCATGAAGTCCCACCCTAAGGTTCCCGACTGGTTTTGGGGCCTTCCAAATGGGTTGTTGTTGAGGGCCCTTGAGGGGTCGGGGTTCTCCATTAGAGGCTCCGGGGGTCTGCATTTGAGGGGTCATGACCCTTAGGGCAGTGATTTAACTTACCTGCGTGGCAAAGAAACCAACAAACGGCTGGTGACTGGGATCCCCCGGAAAAAAAAGGGTAAAAGAGCACTACTGGGGGACCTAGGCATACTTCTCAGCTTCTCAGCTTCCCTCTTACCACCAATCAAGGCTCCTCCAGTGTCTATTTTAGTAGGGAAATCCGCCCCCCCCCCCCCAAAAAGGGTAAAAGGGTACTACAGGGGGGACCTAGGCATACTTCTCAGCTTCTCCGCTTCCCTCTTACCGCCAATTTTCGGGCTCGATGAGGGAAAACGAGTCATCTTGACGGACCCTGAAGCCCTTCACCAGCTAGGTCCTCCAGTAGAGAGGATAGAATAAGGGTATCCCTTTTCTCTGCAATCTATTTTAGTAGGGGGACCCTCCCCCCAAAAAAGGGTTAAAGGGGACTACTGGAAAACCTAGTCAGCTTTCCTCTTGGTGGTGTGGTGAAGGAGGGATTCCCCATTTACCCTCAATACTAAAAATTCAAATCCCCAAACCGATCCAAGCACCAATCAAGGGTCATCTGAACTTCCACAATGACAACTCGAAATCTCAATTGGATTCCCAAGTAGGACCTACTTCATGAGATCATTTTACCCCCCGGATCGGTGAGCTCGTCCAAATACGCAGAATGCTGAAAGACCCCAAAGTGCCGGGAAGCCCGAAAGGGAACCTTCCTGGATCTCCCGCTTGTCACACAGGATTCTAGGGGTTGAGTCCTTTTCCATTCTATTCAACCATGGTTCTATTGAAAAAACAGCTGTTTTGGCTGGGGTTCTGATGTTCTTCTGGAAAGAAGGATCCCTGGAAAGAATGGGGAAGTGTCCCCTAGAAGGATGTCTCATGTCCAAGCTAACCCCCCCCCAAAACACCCAAACCGGAAACTTGCCTAGACAAAAGGGAACATATCATACAGACATCTATAGCGACCCAAGCAGAAATACCCTCGTAAAACGACAGAACCCGGCCCAAACATAGACACCAGCACTCCCCCCCCCCCCCAAAAAAAAAAAAGAAACAAAGAACAACTACCTGGAGTCTCCATCACCCTTAAAAAATGGGGTCATTACCCCAACAAATTGGGGGTCATGGACCCATTCTTAAAGGGTCATGGAGGCTCCTGGTACTAACCTGCCTGGTTGCCTAGACACTTTTCGCGCTTTTTGGGCTCACACCCAAAGGAGTCGCTCGAAGCCTGGCTACAGACAGACTTTTCTGTTTGGGTGACCCATGGGTGCTGCGCGAAAAAAAAAAAAAAAAACACAAGTCCAAGCATCCCAAAAAGCATTAACGTAATTTATTCAAAGCTTTATAGGTTGATAACTAGATGATCTTAGTTGTTTTCACTTTACTCACCGGAGTGGATTGGTCAGAGAAAGTTCAACCTTCTAATGTTGAACACTAACGTGGTCCATCCAAAAACAATTGTAGTAAAGTCCAGGAACGGAACTCAGGGAGTAAGTGAGTCTGTCTGAATATTTCGGAACCCTCAAAGTGCTGGGTTTCCTCTTGGTTTGGAACCAAGCCCCAGAAAGGTACCGGAAAAGTAAAACAAATCTGGGCTGCCCGTTTTCAGATCCCCCGCGAACAGTGACTAACTTTCAGTGGGCCAAATTCGGAAACTACCGCTAAACACTAAAAGGCTAAAAAGCTAAGGAACCGGATGACTGGGAGCCACCAAAAAACCCATATCCTGCTCTCTCTGTCTCTCTCTCTGCGCTCGCTTTCAACGCGCTTCGTCCTTCTGTCTCCACCATCTCCGGCATCGCCTTTTGCGGCGGCGGCTCGAGCCGCGCGGGCTCCCTCGGCGCCTGGGCAAGTTCGATCTGACGTCTGCTGAGTACTTGGAGGTGCTATTTGGGTGTGTCCTTTGTTAGGGGACCCGCCCTTCCTTACCAAAAAGAAGAAGAAGAAGAACAAGAAGTAGCGTTCCTTTTTGGTTTCCCTGTAAAAACACAAGTAAAAGGGGTATCCTCCAAACAAGACACACCCATTTTGCCTTTACTTGGATGTTTGTTGCCAGCTTAGTAAGTCGATAGCCACTTGGCACTTGGGTAAGAACACCCACAGGTCACAGGAGTAACCCCACATTCACGGGGACTTCTAAGTGGGAAGTAGCCTAAGGTTACCAACAACCAACTTGGCTTGACACCCAAGTAGCTGCAAAACCAAATCGAGTCGGGATCACAGAAAATATGTCTGATCAATCATCAGACCCTCATATCTTGGCAAGGGGGACACAGAAAACCATATGCGTTGCATCGGTTCCAGACTTGATCTGCCCCAACGATCAAACATGTTCTCTTGGCAAGCTTGCTAGGGGAACGTCGCAGACCTCTGCCAACTGGTTGGCATCTTCGGATCTTGCGTGTTTCGAACGCCTGGCTGACAACCTCAGCTTGCCTTCCAATCAGGTCCAAACGGGGTGTCTCCAGTTTGGGCAAGCTGATCTATTGCATCTCTGCGTCGGAGTAGGACGGACAAGTACAACTATTAGACATGTCACACGATCTTAAGAGGAAAGGTGGGGGATGCCCAAATCCATTTATCTAGTCTTCCCCATAGGAAAAATGGAGATCTCCAGGGGTCGAAATTCCTCTCACAAATCGATCTAAGAAATGCAGCCTCTCAGAGCCTGACTTCGGGAGCGAGTCAAGGGCTTTAAGTAGCACCCTGCGGAGCGAGGTTTGGGGGAAGTTTAAAAGAAAGTCAACCCCTGGTGGGTTCCGCGGGAAATTTCAAACACGGGATCCTTTGCACGGGATAAGGTTCTTACCAATCACAATCCCACCATCATCACTTGAGCAGCGCCCAATGTTCTACAAGGTAGACCTGAGCATAGTTTTGCTAGGAAGGTATTTGAAGAGTCATTTCTGAGTGGATTGGCCAAAAAGGCCGAGCTTGTTTCCAACAAAACGGTCTCCGAAAATCGTGACCAAAGTCCGGCAACTTAAGAAGCGAGCAAACGACAATGAAAGTAAAACCCACTCAAACCCAGCGCCGAACAGCCAGGTGTTTGATAAGCCCGTGTCCCATAAATAAGACACCAACACGGCGCTAGCAAGGCCCCAGCTTCGACCTTCATGCACCGAGGAAGAAGTTTGAACCTCTTTCCATGAACCCAGGAAAAAGTGACAAAACCATCCATGAACCGAGGAAAGGCCCCCTTGCAGCTTTTGGATGGCTTAAACAAAAGCCAACGGGGCCAAACTCCGCCGACCCCTCGCTAAAGAGGGGAGGCGCACGGGAAGGGTGGCTGGCGCATGAGCATAACCGAAGATTCATCCTCATCAGCATCATCATCAATACTTATCATGACAGTCGTCATCCTTATCATCATTATCCGTATGATCATCATGATCTCTGATTCTGCAGCATTGGTAATGCAGAGGCTGCTGCGATGATAGTTACGATGACAGTCATGGGCAGCTTTGGTACTGTAGAGGGTGCTACAATGATAGTTATCATGAGAGTCATCATCCTGATCATCACCCTTATCATCATCATCATGATGGTCATCATCCTCCTTCATCTTCATGATGGTCATCATCATCACGGTGCTCAGCCGATGTGAGATGCAGAATCATCATAGTCATCACCGGCATCATCGTCATCATGATTGTCATCATCATCTCTTTCTTCTATACATTTCAAATGTGGCATTAGGCACCCTTGGTAATGCAGAGGATGCTACGATGATAGTTATCATGACAGTCATCCGCAGCTTTGGTAATGCAGGGGATGCTGCGATGATAGTTATCATAAGAGTCATCATCATCACGGTGCTCAGCCGATTTGAGATGCAGAATCATCATAGTCATCACCATGATGATGACCATCATGATGATGATGAGAAGAGTGGTCATCTTTTGCATATAAGAAAGAGATGCTGATGACCATCATGATGATGATGAGAAGAGTGATGATGATGACGACGACCAGCATCATGATGATGACGAGGAAGATCATGATGATGACTGTGATGATAACTATCATCGTAGCATCCTTTGCATCACCAGTGCTGCCTAATGAGAGATGATGATGACCGTGATGATTCCTCGGCTTCACTGCTGCCGGCTAATAGGAGAGGATGATGACCATGATCATAATGATGATAAGGATGAGGACTGTGATGATAACTATCAGCGTAGCATCCTCTCCTCAGGCTGGGACCCTGGTCAAAAGTATGTGTTTTTCATATGAGTTTGATATGATTTCATTGAAGGATTTGCTCAAGCTTGAAATGCAAAGAAGAAAGAGATGATGATGACAATCATGATCACGATGATGCCGGTCTTCTTCTTTTTTTTGCATTTCAAAAGTAACGTTAGACAGCATTGGCAATGCAGAGGATGCTACGATGATAGTTATCATCACAGCCCTCACCATTATCATCATTATCATCATGGTCATCATCATCTCTTATTTGCCGGCACTGGTGATGCCGAGGATGCTACGATGATAATCATCACAGTCCTGACAGTGATGATAACTACCATCGTAGCATCCTCTGCATCGCCAATGCTGTCTAACGTCCCTTTCGAAATGTAAATAAGAACAAGAAAGATGATGATGATCATCATGATGATGATGAGAAGAGCGATGATGATGATGATGATGACCACTCTTCTCAAGTCCTGACAGTGGATAACTATCATCGTAGCATCCTCTGCATCGCCAATGCTGTCTAACGTCCCTGTTGAAATGTATGTAAGAACAAGAAAGAGACGATGATGACCATCATGATGATGATGAGAAGAGTGATGATGATGGTCAGATGCAGCATCGCTTATGATGATCATGATGATCCTGATGATCGTCACTACGCATCTCCAGCATCACCAGCAGTTACCGTGACATGAGCAGCAGCTGTCATAACAATCACGACTAAAATGCATCACTGCATTCCAAGCCGGGTTTAACAGCAAGCTTGAAACGTAGAATGCTGATGATCCAGATGCTGCGAACCCGTCACCCAACATCAGTGGTGATAAACATCACGAAGACAAGGACGAATACAAACCCTTCCCATGCGCCTCCTACATGCATACAGTACGTACATACACACATACAGACCATACATAGCATACATACATACATACATACATACATACATACATACATTACATACATACATACATACATTACATTACATGCATACATGCATTGCATTGCATTGCATTGCATTGCATTGCATTGCATTGCATTGCATTACATTGCATTGCATTGCATTGCATACATACATACATACATTTTTACACACATACATACATTTTTACATACATACATACATACATTGCATACATTACATACATACATACATTACATTACATTACATTACATTACATTACATTACATTACATTACATTACATTACACTACATACATACACACATACATACATACGTACATACATACATGCACTACATACATGCATACATTACACACCAACATTACATTACATTACATTACATTACATCACATTACATTACACTACATTACCTTACATTACATTACCTTACCTTACATTACATTACATTACATTACATACATAACATACATACATACATACATACATACATACATACATACATACATACATACATACATACATACATACATACATACATACATACATACATACATACATACATACATACATACATACATACATACATACATACATACATACATACATACATACATACATACATACATACATACATTGCATACATACATACATACATACACATACATTACATACATTACATTACATTACATTACATTACATTACATTACATACATACATACATACATTACATACATACATACATACATACATACATACATACATACATACATACATACATACATACATACATACATACATACATACATACATACATTACATACATTACATACATACATACATACATTACATACATTACATACATACATACATACATACATACATACATACATACATACATTACATACATACATACATACATACATACATACATACATACATACATACATACATACATACATACATACATACATACATACATACATACATACATACATACATACATACATACATACATACATACATACATACATACATACATACATACATACATACATACATACATACATACATACATACATACATACATTACATACATACATACATACATACATACATACATACATACATACATACATACATACATACATACATACATACATACATACATACATACATACATACATACATACATACATACATACATACATACATACATACATACATACATACATACATACATACATACATACATACATACATACATACATACATACATTACATTACATACATTACATTACATACATACATACATACATACATACATACATACATACATACATACATACATACATACATACATACATACATACATACATACATACATACATACATACATACATACATACATACATACATACATACATACATACATACATACATACATACATACATACATACATACATACATACATACATACATACATTACATACATACATACATACATACATACATACATACATACATACATACATACATACATACATACATACATACATACATACATTACATACATACATACATACATACATACATACATACATACATACATACATACATACATACATACATACATACATACATACATACATACATACATACATACATACATACATACATACATACATACATACATACATACATACATACATACATACATACATACATACATACATACATACATTACATACATACATACATACATTACATACATACATACATACATACATACATACATACATACATACATACATACATACATACATACATACATACATACATACATACATACATACATACATACATACATACACATACATACATACATACATACATACATACATACATACATACATACATACATACATACATACATACATACATACATACATACATACATACATACATACATACATACATACATACATACATACATACATACATACATACATACATACATACATACATACATACATACATACATACATGCATACATACATACATACATACATACATACATTACATACATACATACATACATACATACATACATACATACATTACATACATACATACATACATACATACATACATACATACATACATACATACATTACATACATACATACATACATACATACATACATACATACATACATACATACATACATACATACATACATACATACATACATACATACATACATACATACATACATACATACATACATACATACATACATACATACATACATTACATACATACATACATACATACATACATACATACATACATACATACATACATACATACATACATACATACATACATACATACATACATACATACATACATACATACATACATACATACATACATACATACATACATACATACATACATACATACATACATACATACATACATACATACATACATACATACATACATACATACATACATACATACATACATACATACATACATACATACATACATACATACATACATACATACATACATACATACATACATACATACATACATACATACATACATACATACATACATACATACATACATACATACATACATACATACATACATACATACATACATACATACATACATACATACATACATACATACATACATACATACATACATACATACATACATACATACATACATACATACATACATACATACATACATACATTACATACACATACATACATACATACATACATACATACATACATACATACATACATACATACATACATTACATTACATTACATACATTACATTACATTACATTACATACATACATACATTACATACATACATACATACATACATACATACATACATACATACATACATACATACATACATACATACATACATACATACATACATACATACATACATACATACATACATACATACATACATACATACATACATACATACATACATACATACATACATACATACATTACATACATACATACATACATACATACATACATACATACATACATACATACATACATACATACATACATACATACATACATACATACATACATACATACATACATACATACATACATACATACATACATACATACATACATACATACATACATACATACATACATACATACATACATACATACATACATACATACATACATACATACATACATACATACATACATACATACATACATACATACATACATACATACATACATACATACATACATACATACATACATACATACATATACATACATACATACATACATACATACATACATACATACATACATACATACATACATACATACATACATACATACATACATACATACATTACATACATACATACATACATACATACATACATACATACATTACATACATACATACATACATACATACATACATACATACATACATACATGCATACATACATACATAACTGCATACATACATGAATGCCATACAGTACATACATACATACACTACACTACATTACATTGCATTGCATTACATTAGATTACATTACATACATACATTCATACACCAGCATGATAATTTCGAATTGCACCCAACATCACAAAACATGCACATAAACATATACATATGCATATACATACAGACGTAGGAACACAAGAAAGGCAGGCGATCAAAAAAGCGGGCGCACGGACAGGCACATAGGCAGGAGAGACAAAAATGCTAGCAGTCACACAGGAAGGCAAGCTAACAAACGGGCAGGCAGGCAGGCAGGCAGGCAGGCAGGCAGCTAGGACCTAGGAAGACAAAAGGCCAGCCGGCAAAATAGGGGAGGGGTCGTGCACGGGCGGGAGGGGTCGTGCCCGGAAGCACCGACAAAAATCAGCAAAACGGGCCACAAAATGCGGCATCACAGACACAGGAATCCCTCATCCCTGCGTCTCCGCATCATCCAAACCGGCGCAAACGTGCAAAACCCAGAAACAGAAAACAGCCCGAAGGAAGGCCGGAGCGGTACCTGGGAGCAACGTTCGGGTTGGACAAAAACACAGAAAAACACCTCCGGGAGCCCTCAAAACAAAAAAGCTCAAAAAAATGACTGACGGGGGTTATTATCGGGGGGTCGGGAGTTATAGCCACCCGGGGGCTATGTAAAAACCAAATGCATCACCAGCGCGCCAGCATCATTATCACCCCCCATCAACCCCCCACCCCTGCCAGAACAGAGGAGAACATAAGAGACGGTTTCAAGGCCTGCACACGCGTACGCGGATCAATCTCCGCGCAACCCCGGCCATGGTGAATCCTCGGGTCAATCCCCTCGGATCGCGTGCTCAGGGCATGAAACTGTCTCTTCTGTTCCCCCCTCTTCTAGCAAATCAAAGTCAACCTCACGGCTGTGCCAGTTTCCGCTTGAAGCAGCTCCAGGGGTCATATCCCAATAGGCCGGCAGGCCAGCAGACAGACGCGCAAGCAAGAAAGCACGCGGACAAGCCATCGCCCGGGCAGGAAGCAAGCGAGCAAACAAGAAAACAGGCAGGGCATGCAGGCAGGACAGCACGCAGGCAGGCAACAGGCGAGCAAACGAGCAGAACAAGAAACAAACCAACAGGAAAGTCCCCCCAAGAAGGGGTCTACCTAGTACTACCAAAGGCAGCCCGAGTATCCGCAGACCCCGGGGTCTGCCTCACAAACCAACATACAGGAAAGTCCCCCCCAAAAAAAACGTAGCAGTACCAAAAGGCAGCCCCAGCATCCGCAGACCCCGGAATCCACCTCACAAACCAGCATGCAGGGAAGTCCCCCCAAAAAAGAACAGAAACACCCCCAAAAGCAGCCCGAGTCTCCACAGACCCCGGGGCAGCCCGAGCATCCGCAGACCCCGGGGTCTACCTCAGAGACCAGCATACAGGCAAGTCCCCAAACAAAAAAAAGAACCGCTACCAAAAGGCAGCCCGAATATCCGCAGACCCCGCAGTCTGCCTCAGAGGCCGACATACCGGAAAGTCCAAAAAAAGGCAAAGGAACGCTGCCCAAAACGGAAACAAGAGCCTACCAAAGCCAGCCAAAGCATCCACAGACCCCGAAGGGACAGTGACCCCCCGGGGGCGGCGGCACCGGGCGGCAGCCCTTAAATATTTGACCCATGGACTTGGCCCAGGCCCCCTGTGGACTCGGCGAGCCTTGCCAGAGACTCGTTGGAACTCTGCGTCGAAGACCTCCCGCTGGGCCTGGCTCACGACCTTTCGACCTTTTCAAAGGCTGGGAATTTGGATGACGAAAATCTTTAGATAAAAAATGTCCCCATTCTTTAGATGGTGGTTTGAACCTCAGGGTATGTATATATATATGTATATATGATTAAGACTATATTAAAATGGCCATGGTGTCAAAAACCCAATCGTACCCCTAGTGAACATCCGATTCAACCCCCACTAAAATCCGCCGACGCCAGTCCAGCATGTAGATGGCAGTCCGCAACTTGGTCTTCCTTCGGAATCTCTTATCAAAGCCGAAGGCTTTCCGGACTGCTACTTTTGGGCATGCTGTGCCCGGACGCGCAGGATCTGCATCCCCGGCATCATCAGGAGTATCTTGTTGCCATGAATTTGTCTCTTTTTTTTGCAGATACTGGTGGCGTTTTGCTGTTTCAAGCGATCTTGGAATTGGCTTGTTAGGGGTTTGGGTGGGGCCAAGTGCAGTGACACTTTGAGGAACTAGATTTGCCAAAATGAGTGTTGTTTTGCAATTCCCCACCTGTACGGAGCAGTTACTGCGAAACATCCCCTGCATTATTGTGCGTTTGGAAGTGAGGGGGGTTGCTAGAATCTGTTTTTGATGGTTTATTTTAGGAAATATCGCAAAACCCTGTTTTTTTGGACTTGTTTGTGGCTAGCCGGCTGCATTCCCAGCATTCCCGACATGTCTGGTATTTTCTGTGTTTGATCAATTTTGCGTGTCTGTAAGTCTTAAACAATTGGATGCGAACATTGGGTGTGTTTCTATGTTGTGTGGTTGCATCCCTTGCATTTCCAGCATCCTTAGCATCTGGGACATCCCAGCTCATTAATAGGGGACTGTCCACCGGCGTCGGCGGATCGCGTAGCGATTTCAATAGGTTCCAAATGGGTGGTGCACATACCTTGAAAATAGTATCATTGGTTTTGACCCACAGCCACATTGGGGTTCAATATTCCCTTCCCCGCCCAAATTGAAAACTTTTTCCCGGGAGAAGCGATCCTTTTCTGTTGGTCTCCTGGATGTCGTCCCATGAGGAGCTTCTGAACAATTACCCAGCTAGCATGATCTCCTTCAGCAAGTGCGTCGGGGATGGCGGCTCGAAGATGGCAAGAACTTGGATGATCTGAGTGAATTGTAATATATTACCAACCTGAAATAAGGTGGTTGGGGGGCTATTCCCCACATAAACCACAATTTAGGGTGAGGTCGTGTGAGGTTGTTATGATTCACCCAGAATGATGCTTTACGATGTCATCACCATGGGGGCGGGTGGAAGCAAAGAGCAACGTGGCATGCGACCTCCTCCCAGTGCAGGATGCTGCTCAGCACGAATGCTTTTGCGCTGATTGGAGAGAACCTGAAGCCGCCTCCTCGTCCTGTTTACCCCCCGCACCAAGGTGAAGGGAAAGGGGATGGCTTAACCAAACATGGAGAATTGTGCCATCTCACGCCCAACTGCAATTAACCCTCCTGGCTTCCTACAAAGGCCTGACGCCGTGAAATTGCTTGGGTCTTCGTTTGGGGAAACGGGACAAGGGGGAATGCAGTGGATGGAAGAAAACGTCGCAAATGGTTGATCACAGTTTGTCAACCAGCATTAGGACTTCATTCCCCCGGATGAATCAACCCTTGCTATCAATAAAGGGGTGCCGTTCAACATCTGCCAGAGTCTGGCTGCAAAACCGAATTGGCGCCAACCTGGCTTGCCGGGCAAGCAGGGAAGGGCAAAGAAAGCATGTGTTTACCATGGCTCCTAGGTTGGTTTCTGGGGAATCCCAGCCAGGGAACCCTCCCGTCCGGTGCCTGTCGCAGATTCGCTAGATACCTCAGGCGAGAACCCAGGACTCAGAAACTTCTAGGGTGATTCCCCATTCGTTTCAACCATCGTTCTACTCTTTAAAAACTGGCTGTTTTTTCTGGGTTGTTGATGGTTTCCTGAAAAGAAGGATCCCTGGAAAGAATGGGGAAGGTGCCCCTAGAAAACTGCTTGATTAAAATCCTCCCAGCTAACATGGAAGTTACCAGGTACCCCCTCAAAGGTCCCTGACCTTCCTCCCATGCGTCCGAGCTGACAAGGAATCGGATTCCGGGAGGAAAGGGGTACCCCAGCACTTTTGGGGGAACCTCGTTTCCCCCCCCCATCAGAAAGCCAGGTTGATTCATGGTCAACATGTGGTCGGAGTTCGACCATCTGCGAAGGGGCTTGCTTTGGCGTGAAGGGAAAGAACGCAAAAACAAAAACCAAACGTCGCCCCAAACAACCCCACAAGTAACTTGTGGGACCTGGACTGAACATGCAAGAATTCAAAACCGAAAGGTGAAAAGGTCGAAGAAGGTTTGGGCAAGTTACTTTTGGTTGCATCAATAAATGCATGAGAGAACAGGGATGAATGTTGACAATTCACTGTCAGCAAGCGAAATGTGGGATGTCCTGATGTTGCACAGTGGTGCACCTTATTTAATCAATGCACAGATCATGTGATCCTATTGGCGACCACAAGAAGGACGGTCAAGGAAGCACGTACGAAACGCATGGAGTCGAATCTGACAGTCCGAGGTGTCAACATGAAACCAAGAAAACATAGCCGTTTGATTTTCGCGTCACTTCTGCTTTTCAAGAATGTGCATGATGGCACACAAACACAAGGCCATATGGCCCGACAATGAGCAGCGAAAAGAAGTGATCACCGAAGCTTGATGAAGTGGGCGTCGAGGTCCCCGAGTTGCCCAGCCTTGCCTGCAAAGAGAAACATGAAACTACAGCAACTGCAAATAGACAACAAGGCATGAAACAGGGATGGATGAATCCCCAACTGGTTGAAAAAGCACTTACCAACTGGTCCGAAGATTTTAGTCCACAGGAACGGACATCCAGGCACCGTCCCCCATCCACTTTAGCAGAACTTTGATTTCGGAGAAGTCAGGCACAAAACGAGACTGGGACTTGAGGAGTTCTGGGGGGCGGCACTTTGGGGACCTGAATAGTGGGTCTTGTGCGGGCAGTGCGTAAAGCCAATGTTGTGAGCCATTTGTGTTTAACTGTTGTTCACTCATGCGGTTTTTTGTTTTACAAATAAGCAAGCCCAAGGGCTTTTACTTAGAACAAACATTGATGCTCTTTGGCTCCCTGCTTTTAAAGGGCATTTTACTTTGCTGGGCTCGGAGCTAAAAGTTTGACTTTTAGTGGGTTGAATGAAAACCCGAACTGAACACTAAAAGGCCAAAACGCCCAGGAACCGGATGTCTCGGAGCTACCAAGTTTGGTATGCCTGGCTCTTTGCGTCCGATGTCCATGGCGAAACTTCCCGCCCAAAGCTAAGGAGGCCGCTTCTCAATGCGGCCGAGACCGACATGGGCATAGCCTAAGGGAGCGCCAAACGTGTGACGCGCTTTTCTTCTTTCGAAAGTGAAGCAAAGTGGGATGCCCCAACATGGATTTCGGTGGTCCTTCTGTTTCCCTTTGACACAAACCAAAAAGGGGTACGCTCCAAAAAAAAGAAAAAGCCACCCAGCCACCCAGCCACCCAGGTGGATTCGAACAAATGGGTTCTTTTCGGATGCAAACACAGAATTGGCGCAAATGGGAACTCAAGGGTTTGAGGAAGGCTCTAAAAGAGTTAACACCCGCCCCACTAAGCCTTAAAATGGGTTGTGAAAACCAATGCCAATCTTGCAAAAATCCAACACCTGAAAGATGTCGGATCCCAGAATAAAGGACTTGTGGATCAAGGACCTCTGGTGGAAAGCTCATTCCGCTTGTAGAATCCACGTCGCCCAGCTGGTTTCGACTGCCGGCGTTCCTGCCATGGTCGGACCACCCATCTGCCAGCAGCAACTGCCCAGCCGCCAAGATGTCCCAAACCTGTGCCCTGGCTGCCAGCAGCTCGCTTTGTGAGGGCATCCCCCGCACTGCCGCTCAGCTTTCTCCATGCGCCGCCCAGCTCCTCAAACTCTCTTTTGGGGTTGGGTGCAAACAGGGATATTCAAACGGAGCACCGAGATCCATTTGGGGTAGTTCTAACGGAAGACGAACCCATGCTTGTGGGACCATATGGCTTTGTCTTTTGAGGGACTCCCCCCAAAAAAGAAAACACGTAAAATAACGTGTATGGCGGTTTATGCAAGCCGCGTGCGTTGGACATGAGGACCCAAGGATCGCGCCGTGGAAGTGTGGAAGGGAGCGATCCCCGATTTCCAGACCGAGAAGGACCGCTGAAAAGGCCGGGGCAGACCCAAGGGTCAGTCAGTGCAGAAGCTTACCTTCTGAAGAAGGCAAGGCCCTGCTTTTCGGAACCTGGCTTGATCAACAAATATTCCTTGGAAGAACAAAAGCCACCATGAGTTTCCAGATGGGAAAAGGCATAAAGCCGTGGTCATTTGAGTCATGGTGCCAGCAGGCTCCTCCAGGTAGGCAGAAGTCAGGGGTTTCCCTGACATCAGCCGCTGGGCTCAAGTCTACGAGGTCAAAAATGGAACCCTGGCCAATGTTCACGGCTTGAACTGAGCCTTCAGCACCCGCTTAGCGAGGTTTTTCACGAAGGATCCGTGACCCCTTGAAACATCACAACTCCTTGAAAAGAACCCCCTTTTGTTTGGGCATTTTTGGGAGACCAAACAAAACCGACCAGTTTGGAGGTTCCCCAATTCCTCATCCCCTAACGGCCATGACCCCTCCAATGCAGACCCCCTCAAGCCCTCCAATGGATCACCCCGACCTCGAGGGCCCTCAACAACCCATTTGGAGCCCAAAAACCGTCGAATCGGACCCTTTGGGTCTTGGCCTTTCTCACCATCGCCGAGCCATCTTGCCATCTCCATCGGTTCTTTCGGCCGCGTACCGAGTACCGAGGCGCGCGCAGGCTGCCATCCTCAGGAACAATTCCGTTGGCTTCTGACTTGCGCTGGGAAAAAAGCCCGAACCGGCATTGACGTGGACCCTGGCCCCTTTAACCCTTCAACACATCTGCATTATTTACCCTGCAAATTTGACATAAGGAGCCCCAAATGAACAATCTTCATCACGGAGCTTGATTTTTCCCCAGGTGAGCTCGTTATAAGTTGCCCAGAAGGCATCATCCAGGCACCAACATGGTTAAAGTAGCTAGTAAATAGGCAGGCGCTTCGCTAAAGAAAACAAGAAGACTGAGTCTTCCAAATATTCCTTCAGGTTCCGACGTTCGTGATGTTGTGCGGCTCTCCAACCCTTGGTATGGTAGCAAAACAACTATCATGTGTTTCTTAAAAGGAAAACTATATTATTAATATTAGTAACTATTATTAGTAATTATTAGTTGTTATTATTATTATTATTATTAGTAGTAGTAGTATTATTTGCAGCCCCTACTAAACATCAACAGAACCAATCACCTAGCAACCTCCAACAACCAACAGTAAAGGACAATAATCCTTGACTTATGGGAGGTAAGCTGAGGTCAGGAGAATGAGGAACATACAGGGTAAGTTTGGGACGCTTGGGACACATATGGGTTTGTTTTGGAGGCCCCCCCAAACGACTGGTGAGATTACTGTTGGCTTCCCTTTGAAACTCGCCGAAAACGGGTACCCCCCGCTAAAAGAAGAAAAAGACAGGCCAATAGGAACCAAACGTCACAAGATTCTCCAGATACTCAAGCCCCAAGCTCATGTTTGTTACTGCTTGCTCAGATTGCTTCGGCTTGAAGCCCATGGGGGATTACTTGCACAGAAAAAAAGACAGATGTGCAGAATCTATTCCGTATATATATATATATTATACACACTATACGCGCATGGTGTGTCTCAAAATGATAGAACCCCCCCCCCCAAAGTGCAACGGTGTCAATTCGGTTTCCCTTCAAAATCCAAAGGGGTTCCCCCAAAATGAAAGCCAGAGCCATATCCAAATATAAGGGTGTATAAGGGTGTGTGTGCCCCTGCAAGAACCTCCCATAGGATGGTTTTGGACTCGTATAATAATAATAATAACAATAAACATTTATGTCTGTATAAAACACGTTTGGAGGAGACCCCAGCCCCAACTCAGCGGTGTGCGTTTCTTGGCCAAGGCACAACCTCACGGCGCTCTCCCGGACTTCCGCGGCAGGGTTGCTGAACCACTCCTCATCCGCGCGGCTCGTCGCTTTGGTCTTGGACCCCAAGACCAGGGCAAAGGCACCCCGTGTTCAACGTTTCATACCAGCGGAATCAGGAATGACAGGAAATTGGCTTCACACACGCAACAGGATGTAGAATTTGCCTGTTTAACTACTTTCTTGGAACATTGGAAAAAGTTGGTTGACGTTGGAAGGGGAGCAACAATTCTCAAATTTTAGCAGTTCAGTGGTTGGATTTCAACCACGAAAAAACACAATAAGCAAACATGTGAAACGTTTCTCAACAACAACCATGAAGGGGGGGTCGTCTCCAAAGCATGTTCTGGTTTAGGGCAGGCTACATACTGTGGAGGGGCGAAATCCATTTCGCACCACAGTTCAGAAACCTTGGAAGGATGATTCCCCGGTAAGTGCCAACAAACGTTATGATCTCCCGCGGCTTCAAAGTGGTGCGAACCGATTCAACCCACCCACCCCGAAAAAAAAAATGGCCAGGCGGTTTCCGATGAGTTCCCCTATCAAACCAACCAAAAAGGGTGCCCCTCCAAAACGACGCACCCACATAGTGGGTGCAACCCTTCTTGTTCACGGCACCGCATTCAAAAAACAAAAGCAATCACATGACATATAGAGTTTTCACCTGGATTGAAACAGAATCTTTTACTAGGGGACAAATATCATGTTACTCAGTTTGTCCAGACGAAGAAGCAAATGAAGGCCTGGACGACGGCAACCCTTGTTCAACGTGTCATACCGCAATCATAAATTACAGGAAGTTGGCTTCACAATCAGCAAAGGATGTAGAATTTGCCTGTTTAACTACTTTCTTGCAAATCCCGATCTGATTAATCCCTACTGTGCATGGACCAAATCCGATTCGCCGATCGGCGGTTGGGGTTGGTGGTTTGTCAATCAATGTTCAGACCGGGCTTTATCGATCCCGAGTGGTGCGAAGTGGACTTCGTCCACCCTGAAAGTCCCGACTGTTTTTGGGCCCTCCAAATGGGTTGTTGTTGAGGGCCCTTAAGGGGTCGGGGTTCTCCATTGGAGGGTCCGGGGGCCTGCATTGGAGGGGTCATGATCCTTAGGGCATGCTATTCTTGTCAAAGATACGGCTGATTGAAATGAGGTCAAACTTACTGGTCTAGCAAATTGATTTGGGGCCCGGACGCGGGGGACTACATTTCTCACCAAAACCAGGGGGACGATTTTCGAATTTCCCCGTGTCTCAAGAGGGCTCTCATGAGCAAGTCTCGTTCGCAGAGAGCATGCAGCTCACAACTGGCCCAATATCGTGCCCCATTCGACTTAGGCACCCGACGAATTCTCACTTTAGTGACTTGTTGGGACGATGATTCTAGTTGCAAAGAAAAAGTTCAGACGTGTTTTGGCCAATCCACTCAGGAAGTGAGAAGTGGCTATGTAGGTGTCTCACAACAGAGCCCTAAGCTGCCCATCTCTGTCCAAAACTAAACCGCTTCAGGCAAAACCACCGCTGGAACTTCCACTTAAGAATTCCTTCTGCAATCAATTACGATGATGGTTGTCCGGCAAAGGGGGCTCGGAGATGGAATCCAAGGGTAAATCTTCAACGTCATGTAGTTCAGTTGCTCCAAACGACCGGAAACGACCTGTTGGTTTTCTCATTTGGCTGTGGGTCAAAACCAATGGGATCCCATTTTGGGGTAGGTGAATTCACCACCCATTTTAGAACCTATTTTAGTGGTTGGATTGAATGGGATGTTCACTGGGGGCTAACCGATTTGGCTTTTGACCCATAGCCATTTGGTTTTCTATGTTTCGTCCAGGTCCCAAAGGCTTCGCCTGGTTCCAGGTCCTCTGGGCTTTTGGAGGTCAAGGGAATGGAGGCCGACTCTTCGCTAGGAACCAAAATCCCATGTTGGGGGGGCTCAATACTCATACCCAAAAGGGGGGGTTGGCGCAAATATGGCCTTTCTGAACCCTGGGAATCTGAAACATGGAAGTGATATGGATGTCTCTTCTTTAGGGCACATACATCGTTTTGTCCTTTTGGCTCCTTTGTAAAGCAAATCCATTCAAACACCCGAAATCAAATCCTTTCAAAAAAATGCAAGACCGGAAGGGGCCCCAGCCGCTCCGAAAACCCCCCCTTCGGCACGCGTCCAGAAACCCCCGAGGCCGAGGTCGCGGCCATGGCCAGCTGCGCCGCGGGGTCCAGCGCCACGCCCTCGCGCTCCGGCGGCACGCCGAACTGGCGACGACGAAGCTGGGGCCATGCTCCGTTTAAACAGGCATTACGTGAAAAACACCTGAACATTGCCACTTGTAAATGGTGGTTTCCCTTTGCAACTTTATTTGGGTGTTGAAGCAGCATGTTTCAAATGGTTGCAACATGTATCTTTGAAGGAGTCCTTTCAAAGGGAACGTTTTGCCCCAACGTCAGGTGGGAGGGGCAGGGTGTGGGGGGTTACATTTCTGGTGCAACGGGAACGGGACTCGACTCGGAAGGGACCCACACCCTTCCGAACGCCAAAGCAATTCGTTGGCTTCCTACTGTCATTTCCTTTCACAGACCCACCGTGGCGCGAGTCGTTTTTGTTTTTTGGCAGCAGAAAAACAGGTGAGGTATGTTAGGTGTGTTTGCTTCTCGCAGTATGTTTGTTTGATTTGGCTCTCTACAGGCAACCAAACTTTTTTGGACTCGACGCGGTGAAACTTCAGTGTCGGTGAAGGCAACCGCCCGAGAAATAAATAAAGAACAAGAGCCCAGCGAAACTGGGATCAGCTGGGCTTTGCTTTTACAGCAACGTGTGAGTGTACAAGCATTTTCAACAGGTTTAGTAAGGCAACATTTAGTGCACAAGCAATCGCTGGTGCAACATTTAGAGCACAAGCATGTTCAAAAGGTTGACCATCCTTTTTCGCATGAACCTGACGTTTGGGCTTTGGGGTCCTGATTTGGACCATTTTCCTTTAAAAGGAACATTTCCCGAACGTCAGGTTCCATGTTACTTGGTGGAAGGGGCAGGGGGTGGGATTGGCAACAAACAACATACTTTTTGTTTACCACTAAAAATTGGTCCAGACCCACAAAGTGACTAAAGTCCAGGAACCCGGGCAGTGAGAAAGTCGGAACAGTCGGAAAGGGTGGTGTTTGTTGGGCTACCTTCCCTTCATTGGCGGAAAAGCCACCTGGAAAAAACGAGAGAATATGTAGTGAAAGATCCGCTTTAAACCCAACAAGGAAAAACATATCTTAAGCAACATCGTGCAGTTGTTTTGAATTGGCCCTGCAATTTAAAGAGAAACCAACTTAAATCCAGAGGGCGCCTCATTAAAATTACAATCAGTGTTTACAACCACTAGGTATAAACTTTAAACCCCCAGCTAGGTTTATAACCCCCATTTCTAACCAAACGGAGGTGGCCATTATGGGCGGAGAATGAATGTTGGACGTCCGTTCAGCTCGTGTTGGGTGTTACGTCAAAAGAGGACCTGGGTGGCTTGTCTTTGTGTAGACCCAAAACAAAAATGGAGTTCGGTGTTCAACCATAGGTGTCCTTTTAGGGGAAATAGATGGCCCTGGTAGATGATTGAACCACCAGGTAAACCAGGGCCAACTATTTGTCTACCAAAACAACCAAAAAGGACGCCTATGTGTTCAACTTGTGGTTTCCCTAAACCACAAAACGCTGAAACGCATGTGTCAAACGAACGCTCACCTAGCTTGTCGTTGTTGAACATGTTAGTTATCTTGTTGGGGGGGGTCCCTGTTTTGTACTCAGCGTAATCGAAAGCTATGGGGTCGATAGGCCCAGATAGGCTCTGGACAGTTTGGAGCAGATTTCAGGGAGGGTTCTGGAGTGTTCCAGAGCGTTCCGGGCTGTTGGAATACGCGTTTCTTGTGGAGAGGTTGCCCTTTACTCACTTGCCCCAAAGCGAATCGACCTGAAATGACCTTTTCTGAGTCCTGCAGTAGAGAGGTCAGAATAAGGGTACCCTTTTTTTTCTGTAGTCTATTTTAGTAGGGGGAACCCTCCCAACCAAAAAAGTGTAAAAGGGGACCTAGTTTGGTTTCCCCATGTTGGATTCCCATTTTTAGTGGCCCCAAAAGGTGCTCACCGTTTGCTTCCAGGTCCTTTGGGCAAGTGAATCTAACTCACTCCCATAGAAACCTGCAGGTATACCCCCCGGGCACTGTGACTAAGCCCGCTTGGCGCTCAAAACCCAGGGGGTGCCAACAAAAACCCTGAGTTGTTGGGGAAAAAAGCAACACACCCATAGAAACCTGAAGGTACCCAAAATGGGGAAACCGAACGGTCGACTCGCTGGCAAGTGAGTAAAGGGACACGCGTTGCCAATTTAACCACCAAGTTAAACCGACAAAGGGTTGCCAGCCACTCAGGGAGCGAGTAAAGGGAAACCCCCCAAAAAAAGGAAAACAAGTCGTCACCATACTGTGGATGGACGAAATCCAATTCGCACCACTTTGAAACCATGGTTGAAACCATAAAGTTTGTTGGTATTGTCATTGGGGAATCCCACTTTGAAACCATGGGACACCATTGTTTGTTGGAACTAACAGGGGAATCGAACCATTCCGTTGGGTTTCTGAACAGTGGTGCGAGACTCGCGGATTTCGCAACCCTCCGCAGTGTTATTGCCATTTGCTTAATCCTATGCTATTGATTTCCCCGTGTTGGTTTTGAAGGGAAGCTATCACTACTGTTTTTTGTGTGACATGTTCAAAGGATGGCAAGGACCCAGTTTGGATGATGACAGGGTAAAGAATGGTGGTTATATGAACTAATATGGTGCTATATGAACCATTTATATGAACTGGTGTTCTATTTAACCACACCGGTTATATGAACCCAACCATAAATGCTTAAACGTTTGACTCCCAAAAAAAACACACTGGTGTAACAATAAAAACAACAAATGAGGCTTTGACCCCCAGCGTCCACCCGAGGGCTCCCTTCGTCTCTCGCCTCAGTCACCAAGGCCGCCAAGAGCTGCAGCCGAGACGAGTACACCCGCGGCGGCACCGTCCTGACGCTCCGCTTGGAGCTTTTCCGCTCTGCCCAAAAAAGCTGCAACATATTCTTACCCCTTAAAACTCCCTGCGCCCTGGGGAAGTGTTCATCTTTTACAGACAGATAGCCCATGTTACCCAAAAGTTGAAAAGTTGTGTTTTTAAGAGGTAAGTAAAGGATTGACCTGTTGTTGCCATGACTAAATACTTGGTTGACGTTGAAAGGGGAGCAAACAATCAAATTTTAGCAGTTAAGTGGTCGGATTTCCCACTAAACCACAATAAGCAAAAATGTTTAAAAAACAACAAACATGCCCAACAGCAACCATGAATGTGGACCAAAATGGGAAAAACAAAAGGTCAAAAGGTCGATTCGCTTTGAACAACAGAGCTAGGCCTCCTACACCTGGCCTCTGACAGTCTGACGCCCAATGAACATGGGGGTACGGGTCAAAATTAGTCGCCGGGATATGGACCGCAGGTTTTAGTCCTCTCCATCTAGGGCAAGCCATAATTTGGGGTACCCATTTTTGACCCACACCCGTGGAACCTCACGTTTTGGGGTTCTGGTTTGGACCATTTGCCTTAAGGCTGCGAAAATTGAGGGCGGAGCTGCAAGCCAACACCAGGAAACAAATGGGTTTGGACTGTCAAGGGGCCCCTATGTGAAAAGGGTGGGAGGGTAGAGGGGGTACACCTAGTTTGCAGAAATGGAAGTTGCTCGAGGGATTTGAACACCTGGTTCTTGTAGAGAGTACTCTCCCCTTTTTCACATGGAGCCGTTCGACTTCAGGGGAGAATCGGCCCTGGTTTGGACATGTTTTTTCTTTTTAAGGGATCCTTTCCCGAACGTCAGGTTCCATTTGAGAAGGGTGGGAGGGTAGGGAAACTGGGGCCCGGATACTGCTCCTTGCATGAGTGGATTGGCCAAAAGAAGTCCTGGAACTGGGTCAACTTACCACTAAAATGGTCCAAACCCACAAAAGTTTAAAGTCCGTGAACTCAGGAAGTGAAACTGCGGATGGACAGAATCCACGCCAGGCAACAGTAGGTGGCTTGTCAACCAATATTCCAATAGGGTGTCATTCATCCCATCTGCGTGGCATGGATTTTGTAACCATCAGTACCACCTGTTGGATTCTACGGCACCTTGGCTACCTAGGGATTGGAGCAACCCCTTGGATTGGTCATGTCGGCACCAACGTCAGCAAGGAGTTGAGACGCCCATGCATCAGGCTGGACGAATCTTCTCCGCATGTGGGACGCCTCCATGCGTCTTTTTGTGTTTGTTTCCTTTTGCGGGGGAAAACCAAAAACACCCCCATAATTTTGTGTTGGACCTCCAAGCACATCACCCCTTCAAGTACCTGTGCTTAAGGGGTGGCATGTTTGCCGGGTGGTAGGAGCAGCTTTATGAACAAATCACAGGTTTTAAAAATACCAGCGAGGGGGGGAACAAATCGAACACCGTGTTTAGTGTTTGATGAAAAAACACGGAAGGCCCCTCCAATAAAAGCCGCCCCTAAAGGTGCCCAATCGCCACTTTCGGAAAAGCTTCCGGAGCCGCGGCGCGGATCTTAGCTTTTCTGGGCAGAGACCCCACATCTTCCAGTTGGTGAGAACAAGCTGAGTCTTGGTTGACGTTGGAAGGGGAGCAAATGTTTTTTCAATTCTAGCAGTTCAGTGGTTGGATTCCCCCACTCAACCACAACAAGCAAAAATGCAAAATGTTTCCCAACAACAAGCAGGAAGTTGATTGACAAAACTTCTCCAAACAAGTCGAATAAGGGAAGAGAAGGAGACAGCACTGGAGGGACGTCTCGCGGCTCGGCCCTTTTGATCACCGGTCGTGCCCTTTCGCGAGCTCTTTGCGCGAAAGCTTTTCGCCGGCAGAATTGCTGGAGACTCCCAGAATGAACAGGAATCCCGAAAGGGCTTGAAAAACGAGCTTCTTTGAGAACGAGCTTAAGAAAATAAGTTTGCTTCAGGTTTACATTGAGTCGTAACATTGACCCCGGACTCATTCAACTAGTTTTAGGGGGGTGTTCCTTTCAAAGGAGATAAACCCCACTACAAGGGGATCCCCCCTTGTACATCCACCAGGCCCGCCAAGGGCTTACTTGTTCATCCTGGGTTCTCATTCCATGAAGACTTTCTGGCAAATCCTGGACTGCAGCGACGTCTGCCTGGGGCGGATCCCTCAATGCTCCACCTCCACCCAAGACCCTTCTTGGCGAAGCCTCAGCGTGAAAGGACCGGGTTCCAGAGAATACATCCAAAGAAACAAGGGGCTCCCGAAAATCAGCTGGAAAATGTGACTTTGTTGTGTGTCCCAAAGTGTTTTAAGCGATCCTGATAGAGCTGAGGCAAGAATCTGGAAGCAAGGCTTTGTCTTGATCGATGAGGAGACACCCCGAAACCCACTTGGATTTTCGACCAAGCCCACTGAGAACAGGGTTGACTCCACTCAGGGAAGCTTATAGGTGGGTCATAAGAACCTAGACAACTAACACCTCACCAACTTTGCCGAACATACAAGAAGGAATCCAATGCGTTGGGCTAATCTCATCATAGCAGCAAACCCATCATGAGGCATCCAGAACTCATTGACTCAACCTACAATCTTCTCAAACCTTGAAAGGAATCAAGGAAGGTTGTCTCAGGCGGTTTCCTTTTGGCTTCCCTTACCCACAAAAGGGCACACCCACATGCGCTTTGGCCAAAAGGAGCTTCCCTGACACCTTGCGGTGTTGAAAAATGGGTGCTGGCCAAACTGGGCGCTGGTTAAAAGGAAACATGAGGGGAATCCGAAAAATGAAAAAGTCTAAAGATCCAACCCAATAGCAGTACAGCAAAAAGCAAGTTCAGAAACTCAGGGAGTGAGCAGAAGTTCCCTTAAAGTGGGGTTTATTTTCTTAAGGGAGTTGTAACCCAGGTGACTAACCAGTTTCGATCCTGGCCGAACTTTCTAACCCGGAGTGAGCATATTTTTGCACACATTCCAGTGGTCGCCAAGTGCCGTTCACCGCTAACTCGCAGTCACCCTTCCCAGGTTTTGTCCGGAAACCGGGGCAACTGAACTTCGAGCGTCCAACTGTCCATCAGAAGAACCAGGGAGCTGATTTACCTGCCTTCACGCTTGAAAAGTCTGTCTCCCTAAGAATCTTGGGATGCCGCATTTTGAGGTAGTTTCCGATGGTGGGCTGCACAAGTTCCGATTCCCAATCTGATAAGAGGTACCTGGTAAGCTGGTTTATCCCCAGCTGTGAGCAACACAGAACTGTCCTCTGACAACCTTTTCAGACCTGCCTTGAAAAAACAGATTCCTAGACTTTCAGGGGTTGGAAGGGACAAATGGTCCGGCACAGTTGTTGGGCCGAAACAAACATGAACACACTGAATGGACCCTCAAACTACCCGGAAAAAATGGGAGTTGCCAACCATAAGTTTGGGGCAATAACCCATTTTTGGACGGATTTGCAGGGCGAGTAGCTGGTTCTTCGAGCCTCACAGCTCACACCATGTGCACCGACCACTCGGGGAGCTGCTCGATTCGAAACCTCGCCTGGCTTTGGTCTCGCGTCTCTTGGTGCCCTCCAGCAGTGATAGGTGTTCACTTCGCCAAGTTAATTAGTAAATTGTTAAGCCTATCTATAAGCCTAAGTAGGGGGAAACTTATGATAACCTTAGGTCGGTAAGCCCAATTTAGGCTATAACCCACCTATAAGCCTATAAGTCCTAAGTAGGGTTAACCTTGCTACTAGTGGGTTGTAACCCTGGTGGCTAACCACTTACTAACTTGGCCGAACATCCCTGATAGGTGTCCAGCAAAACCAACAGCGGAAATAAATAGCGTGTACTCTTAAGCAAATGAAAGTATACTGTGAATGGCTGCAAAATCCGCGAGTCTCGCTGCACCGTTCAGAAACCCTACGGAACAATTCGATTCCCCCACGTGAATACCAAGAACCGCTATAGTTTCAACCGTGGTGCGAACGGATTTCGCCACCATCCACAATAGTTGCCTTGAAACCCAAGCTACTCGTAAAAAAGGGAAATTTACCAACCATCATTTTGGCGCGGGAACTAATCCACCTAAGTTGGCATGGTGTCGGGTCCAGGCAGTGATCGTTTCCTTGAAACCAACACTCCCCCAATGGATAAGAGCAAGTGCTGCGAGTAAAGACCAAGATCTTCGGAGGCGCGATATAGTTGGGCAAATTAGACAAGCAACTTTTGCTGCAAACACGTCTGCGCCTAATAGGGCGTGAATTGCCTTGCCCATGGGGTCCCCCCCCCTCAAAAAAAAACAGAACACGCCCAAGACCCAAGAACTGAAAAAAAAGTACTTCGTAAATCGCGGCAAGCCATGCGCACAAGACACAAGCACGTCTCAGACATGAGCAAGCAACCTGCAGAATGAAACTTGTCCACCCATGACCCGTTAAAAACACATGGGGTCATGACCCCATGTGAGACCCCTTTATTTTGGGTAATGCTTTTTGCTTGAGGGTACCCCTGCTTAGTAGGTTTTTAGGGGGAAACCAACAAAGGAAGACCACCATTTTGGGGCGTCCCCTTGATTTTGGGCAATGACCTCGTTTTCTCTGTTGGTCAGAAGGCGGGGATCTCTCAAAGCTTTCGCTCGTACCCAGATCTCGCTATAGCACGACTCTCGCCCGACTCTCGCCAACAATTCCGTGTCTTTTTTAGGGAAGCCCTCCTCCCAATAAATAAATGAACAACAAACAGCCAAATAAATACATAAATGGGTGCTTTCCTTTTGGTTTCCCTTTCAACCAACCCCAAAAGAGGGTACCCTCAAAGGAATTACAGACCCAATTTGGCATACTTGATTGGATCAACGCATCGCCTCATAGGCGGAGTTCAGCAAACGTTTCGCCTGGCAAAACGACTAAGAGAGCCCCAATCTCATGCACTGCCAAGGGCACTCTTTTGGGTCCCGCTAAATAAAGCGATTTGGAGAACCCACGCTCACTCGGAAACTGAAACCCCCGCTGGAGGAAAGGGACTTGCTTCTTTGTTGGCTACTTGTTGAGGAAGCCGCACTGCAAAAGCACCTCACTTCCGATTGAGTGGATCGGTTAAACAAAGCTTCCAAACTGTTTCTTTGCCACTAACATCGTCCAGACCCCAACAGTGACTAAAAGTCCATGAGCTCAGGAAGTGAGTCATGCACACAACAGCACCGTTCATACCAGCCCCCTTGCATTTCTCGCACGCAACAGAATAATTGAAACTGTGTTTGCATGATAATGGAGTTGGACAGGTCCGAGTCGCTGTGTAGCTGTAAAGGCCATGCCCATGATGTTGCTACTTTCAACCGGATCTCTAAGATACCACAAACAGCTGCAACCCGGAACCCCATGTCTGTTGCACAATCACGTAGCTATCTATGTTCACAAATCTGATTCTGGTTAGAGATGTGCATTTATAATATCGGGCGGTCCCAGCCTCATGACAATTCCTGGATGTATTGGATGTTCCTGCAATGCTCCAAATAATAAGTCTGTGGCGACACGTCCATAGCTTGCAGCACTGGTTCTAATCAGTCCGCTGATTGATTTAAAGATTGAACGAGGGTGACCCTTGTTCAGGTTCTATGCTTCTTTTTGGGAAGGCATGTGTGTGTGTGTGTGTCAAAATAGAACACCCCCCCCCAAATGGATTTCGGTGGTCCGTTTGCTTCTCTTTAAGTCTTCGTTCTGGGCCACGTTTGTGGCTGAAACTGCAGGGCCCCGAATAGACCTAGCACCCCGTCGGTTCTGAACATGGGGAAGCCTTGCATGATCAAACCCCACTTGCTGCTGTGGTACCTTCAGCAAGCTGGGCCGCCCTCAGATCCCCAGCGACTTGGGTAAAATGAAAATCCAACCACTAAACACTAACAAGCTAAAAGCTAAGGAACCGGATGGCTGGGAGCCACCAAGCAAGCATACACTGGTGCTGGGGTTCTGGCAGGGGCGGGGAGGGGGGCGTCCCAACTCCTGACGCCAGAGGCCATGCTCTCGTTTGCTGTTTGCGAAGCTGTCCTGTGAGCAATCGAGTGAGTGTTCTGGACTTTGGAGAATGTCCCAACTGGATAGACAACATTCACATTTTGGCTGAACCTCAGATGGAACCTCACATGAGCCACAGAATCAAAACCGATCGATACAAAAATGGTGAACCCAAAAACATGTAAAGAGTTGCCATCGCGGCAGCACCTATGGTTGGGAGTGTTGTCCCTTGCTAATCTTCACTTACCTGGGTTTTGACTGAACCTCACATAGGTTTAAAAGCGGGGCCAAAGCAAAAGGGAACTCAAAGGGAACGGCCAAACATCAGGGAGCATAGAACCTTCCTATCATTGAGTTGCAAACTGATGCCTGTGGGGAGCGGGAGAAAACCCATGTGTTCTATGTTTTTGTTTATGTCTTGCGTCTCTCTTACTATTCATCCTTGCTTGTCTGTAAACTGCTGAAACATCCTATATTTGATGATTGACCACTTTATCATTTCCATTGTATAGACATAGTATGATTATTTACCTGTCTAGCCTTTTATGATCTATTGCTGTTCTCTTAGTACTATATCTTGGTATATCATTTGTCTTTATTAACTGGCTGCATTCCAGATCATATCCCAAGCCTTCAGCAACTTGTTGCTCAATCTTTCCCCATTGGCTGTTGCTGGCTGAGAATGCATCACAAACCCGCCAGCAAAACAAGCCTCATGCATCAGCACTCCTATCAGTCCGTGACAGTGTGGAAAAGCAGGGCCTTTCAAAGGAATGGGTCCAAGTAAGGGACGGTTGCTCACTTCCGATCGAGTTAAAATCGTCAAACAAAAAACTGTCTGTTTCGCAACTCAGGGAACGAGGCAAGGCTAAGTCATGGGTAAGCGTGCTTTGTCACCAAAAGCGGGTCGGAATGCCTTTGCAACCCTTGGTATGGTAGAAACAAACTTTGTTTGCTCCAGCCCCCTACTAAACATAAGCAGAACCAAACAAAAACATCAAACAAAACAAAACGCAAACATGCCAACAACAGCGAAGATCTGCCGAGAAGCCTCGTACATCACACGATTTGCCTCCCCCCCGCCTTGGAGTCTGCTGGGTTTTGCCCATCTTCAAACAGCCTGAGGCGCCAAAAGGCAACCGGTCGGAGGGATCGTCCTGCGATAAACCAACTGTCCATTGTCCTGGCTCGTCATTTTTGGAGTTGGTACTCCCCTTGTTGATGGTCTTAAAGGGAAACCACAAGGAAGACCAAGATCCATCTCGGGGTGCCCGAATCCTTTAAAGAAGCACACTTATCTTGCTGGTGCTCAGCAGGGAATGAGAGATGGAATGACTATTATAAACCATCCAACTTGTGGTTTCCTTTATTCGGGAATCCCTGGGTTCAGTCCCACGTTCCCTGAGCACCAGCAAGATAAATCTCAACAACTCAGCACACCGAATAACTAAAATACCGAAAACTCCAAACTTTGGACATGGGGAAAAAAACAGTTGTTGCGGGGGCGGGAAGCATCTTGAATGGAAGCGAGAAGGTTCAGAAGATGCCGTGGGCCTGTTCAGGGAGAAGTCGAAAAGTTGTCCCTGGTGAGCACACGCACTCTGAATTGCCGATTTCGGCTAGAAACTTACTTCGGTCAAGGCACAACTCAAACCTAGCCAAGTACAACGTGCTTTGACAAGAATGATTGGGTTCTCTAAAGGAACAACAGCCGAGCAAGGAATCGGCTCGTAAAAACCTTCGAACACTAACCTTGCGGGTTCTTCCAGCTGTCGAATCTGTCCTTTGGGTTTCTTCCCCCCCCCCCCCAAACAATATATTGCTGCGTCGAACAGACACTGCGCGCTCTTGCAAAGGCAACCCAAAAGCACCCATATATGGCTATGACTTTCTGGTTTTTTAAATACGGAACCCCCCTCCAAAGTGGTTGGTGCACATGGATCCCCACAGTAAGTTCAAACCCAAAACGTAAAACCCCGACAAAACATGCGCCGAGCCAGTTTCTGGTCCGGGATGCAGCCTCATGGCCTTCTCGGTGCAGAACTGGATCAACATGAAACCGGCAAGCGTCGCCTCCTGACATGTCAATGGCAAGGGGGAAGGGAAAGGAACATAGGGGTCTTCTTTCGGAGTTGGCATTTTGGTATTTTGCTTGGTTGGTTTAAATTCTGTTTTTGGAGTTCGCTGCTGCGAATGGACGAAATCCATTTCGCACCACCGTTCAGACACCCTGAAATGATGATTCCCCTGTAAAAACAAAACAAAACAACAAACGATAGTTTTCCATGGTTTTAAAGTAGTGCATAACTTTGTCCATCCACAGTAGGTGTCCAGTTTTTGGAGACGGTATTTTTCCCCAAGCAGCTTTCCAGCTGTGGATTTGGTCTTGGCCCAGGCGTTGCTTTCAGGAAAAGTTCCGGAGCATTCCGGGCCGGGGGCGTTGGGCACCTGTTGATATGTTTGGTTTGGTTAGGACAACCATGAGGACAAACAGAATAATCATGTCCCCTAACAGACAGACACCCCAAAGCCTGGGTGATCCTTGGGCAAATGGCTTCAGACGGAACTCCAAGCCTCGGCAGGTGTGCCCAAATTTGAAGGCGTTTCTTCTGTTAGCCCCCCCCCAAAAAAAAACAAAAAAAAGGCAACGGAACCTTTTTGGATTCCCTGTAAAACAACACAAAATCGATGCCCTCAACAAAATACACGCCTATTGTTGAGACACGTCCCTACCTGGCTGTTCGCCGGCCAGTTTACTTCGTGCTTACCAACAACTTGCAAGCTTGGCTCCAAGTACCTGTCCAAGACTTCCCACGCTGACCAAACCCCCAAGAACAATGACAGTTGTAACATCGTGCATCTCTACCTTCTTCACATGAGAGTAGAAGCAATATTAGCACGTTACAATCCTTGCTTTCACCAGGAGATAAATCCTCGGCCAGCGATGAGACGAAACAGCCAGGAGCAAATGAGTCAAAAACAAACCCGGTATTAAAATGGTCGACCCAGAACCATGCTTCAAGAAAAAAAAGGCGGATATCCCGGATATCCGCAGCTATTTTTTGGCAAGGGGATTGTCACTAACCTTCATCTACCCGGGTTTTGAGCGAGTGGCTCACTTGATTCGCTGGCTTCTATCATCAAACATGTAAACCATATCCTACAGCTGCCAAATGACTTCTCTTGAGCTTCACGCATGTGGCAGGAGCTTGATTCAGGAGTAGAAACGGTTAAACGCTTTACCTCAAATGCTTCGGGCTCATCGTGGCGCCAGGCGAAGGCGGCAGCCCGGTCCTGCACCTCCGGTTTGTGAAAGGCGTCCACCGAGCCTAGCACCTCGAGGAGACCAGGAGAAAAAAAGGCGGGTAAAGACCAGAGGCCTCCTGGGAGGACAAAAAATATGATTTACATTAACAAGATGAAGCTATGATGTTATATACATATGTATGTATGTATGTATGTATGTATGTATGTATGTATGTATGTATGTATGTATGTATGTATGTATGTATGTATGTATGTATGTATGTATGTATGTATGTATGTATGTATGTATGTATGTATGTATGTATGTATGTATGTATGTACTGTAATGTAATGTAATGTAATGTAATGCAATGTAATGCAATGCCATGCAATGTAATGTATGTATGTATGTATGTATGTATGTATGCGTATATGTGTATATGTAACTATGTGCGTATTAATAATGTGACAATGTGTCAACGCGTATATAGATAGATAGATAGACAGATTGGATTGGATTGGATTGGATTGGATTGGATTGGATTGGATTGGATTGGATTGGATTGGATTGGATTGGAGGATTGGATTGGATTAGATTAGATAGATAGATACACCCAACCGCCGAAATTGCCCCAAATCTCTCGCGAGGCAAAATCCGCATGGGACGCCGCGGGGTGAAGTCGCCTGAAGTCACCCCAAAAGTTACGAAACCGCATGAGGACGCAAGCGTGGAAAGGCCACTTTGTAGCCATTTTTTCGCAACTAAGATGTGGAGGACGCGTACAAATCAAGTGCCCAAAAGTGTGCCCAAATCAACTACCGAAGCAGGAAAGAAGCCTGGGACGCCGATGAAGCTATGCTTTGTCAAAGTGATAGTTGTTCGCGCTCGAAACGCATCAATCACTAGCAGACGCAGTCAGTTGGAGCATATCAAAGTTTAGGAATTGTTGCAGCTAAGATGCGCAACACCGATGGGAACAGAAGGAAATCAAGCGCCAAACGTGTGCCCAAACCACTCGCGCCAGGCAGGAAAACCCCATGGGACGCCAATGAAGGCATGACTTGAAGTCATAGTTTCTTGTGCCGGAGCACTTCGAGCCACAAGCAGGCACACTCGTTCCAATCATCCGGAAATTCCAGAGTTGCGGCAGCTTTAAACATGCAATCCCAGCGAAAAGGAAGAGAAAACCAGTGCCAAAGATGTGCCTACAACGTTCGGGGCGCTAAAGAAAACTGCCTTTGGGGCACAGTTGCAGACACAATGCGTTGAGACCTGCTGCCTGCTCCAAGACAACATGGCCAAAAAGGAGGGTCTGAAACAGGTCTAAAACATGCCCAATTGGGGAAGATTGGACAGCCAAATGTCGACCCAGCCTCAATCCAGCGCAGCCTGTTGTGCTCAAGCGCAACCACAGCAAGAGCAACTTACTATTACACAAGTGTGACCTTGCCACCGCAGCGATCGTAAGGGGAATTGGTGTGAACCCACTCGCTCTGCTTGCTGGGATAGCTACATAATGGAAAACGAAACAACACATTCCAGACCTGTTTGAAGCCCCTCTACAAGCCAGACACATGTTGAGTGTGGGCATGCCTTTATTGGTGTCCCTTTGCGTTTTCCTGCTGAAGCAAAAGCTCCTCAGAACAAAGTTTAGCGCTTGAAAAGCTTACGCGGACAGTGCTTTTTCACTTCTTCTTAGCAGTTGGTTTTCGCACATACCTATCGCCACGGTTGGCCTGCCATGCACTGAGCCACATCTCACGGCCCTTTTTTGTGTTCAAGATGTTTTTAACCTCCTTTTTGAAGATGAAAGAAAGGGGTTTGCCCTTTGACACTTGAGGGCGCAATCTACAAGCCACGAAGTAGGCTGCCACCGGCTCAACCTCCTGGCGACGCCCTTTAGCAAAGTGAG
Source organism: Effrenium voratum (assembly GCA_963377175.1). Lineage (NCBI taxonomy): Eukaryota > Dinophyceae > Suessiales > Symbiodiniaceae > Effrenium > Effrenium voratum. The sequence continues at coordinate 310,738 of CAUJNA010003273.1, forward strand.
CGCAAATGTAGGCACTGGCTCCATCCGGACAATCTAAATCATATTCGACATCACTGTCACTTTCTTTCGTCGCTTCCTTGACATCAGGTGCTGCTGAGGAAGCAGGTGCGGCACTTGCAGCTGCCTGCATTTGATTTTGGGGCTTCCAAGTTGTCTTGCCTCTGCTTGACACTCTTCTGCATAAGCTTGAACACGTCATCCACCTGGTTTAACAAAGCCTGCTGATTTTCTGACATTGTGGCTTTGTCTGGCAGGCTCAGTTTCGGGTTGCCTTTCCACCCGCTGCGCCATCCGCGCTTCACAATGTTGAGCTGCTCAGCACTGAAGGCCTCGTTCGCCACCACGCAGTTCCAGCAATTCTTCATACTGGTGTCCAAGTATTGACCGCGCTTGCGCTTGACTTTCTTGGGAGAGATGGCTTTCAACACATTCAAGGCTGGCGCCTTGGGACCTTCAAATGTGCAGCCGCGGACTGAGCTGAAAATCTCCGACGCCCGCGCCACGAGAAGGGTGTCCCGCTGCCAAGGCTTGCCGGGCTCGCACCCAACCCGCTTCCAAGAGCTCTGCGCGAGTCGAGGCGACAATGCTTCGGAGATAATTGCCTCTGCGGCACGCAGAGTAACAACCAAGGTCATTGAGCCCTTTGTGCCCCACTGTTGCTTAAATCGAGCCCACAGCTCCGACATGCGCTGGTGACAGTGCTGATCTAAGGGCATGATCGCCCTGGTGGAATAATTAGGGATAAAGAAGATCTTGATGTTGTGCAAAAGGCACACTTGAATCAGCGATTGCGATAGGTGAAGGACTGAGCCCCCGCCTGGACAGCCAAGCGCAACGCAAGCACTCTAACAATCGAAGACCGGCAGTTGAACAAACTCCTTAGACCAGCAGTTGAACAAACTCCTTAGCCATTGTACTTTTCAGCAAAAGCCCGTCGCCTGTGTCGGCCATCAGCACAAGATTTCTCAGCGGGAATTTTGCGCTCCTGCCAAGCACGGCCCAAATAAGACAGCCTTTGTCGCACGCTGGCAGATTCAATGTGTTAAAAGCTGCCCCTGGTTTCAAAACAAAATTGCATAAAAGGAGGGCCTGAAACAGGTCTGAAACATCCCCAAACCATTAGCCGCATAAGCTTTGAAGGTGGGTTTCCCCTCCGAAGTGTCCAAAACCAGCTTGAAACAGCCGCCGCCTGACTGTCACCTTGACCACGAATGGTGCTTTTAGGTAGGAAAGGGCACGCTCTGAATGCACTTCAAAACCCTGGCCCATGAGTTTTCTTCAGCTTGTGTCCAAATGCTACACTCAATTTCCAACAAGTGCTCTTTGTCCAAAAACCAGCTACAAGGCTGTGAATGCCTGGACCCTCAAGCCCTTCTCCGCCCGAGCCACTGTGCCAAGACAAGTCTGGACAGAACAGGCGAATACCATCAGCGCCAGTGTCGAGCCAGGCTGGACTATGGTGTTCTGAGAACGAAGTTGCAGGGACTTCTTGCCGCAGAGCACGAGATGGCACCATTGAGGCTTCAATGTCAGTGCCGACTTGTGTAGCGGCATGCTGGCAACCCGGCAATTTGCGTCAACCCCCCTGCAAGCCACCGCTGGCCACAAAAGACATGCTTCAACTCTCAATCTTAGGTTATCCTCAAAGGAAGGTCTGAAACAGGTCTGAAACACAACATGCGCGTTTGCCATCTGAAACTTCCTAGATGGTTGCCCAAGCCCTATGATTTTCCACATGCAAACAGACTTATATATCTCAACGAACTGCTTACAGTACTGCACAAAAGACACAACAAACGCCTTTCTGATAAGGCTCCGTCACAACAACACATGAAATGGCACAATGTCCCAGAAATGCATTCAAACAAAACAACCGAGAATTTCCATTGACCTGGCTAAACTGATCCAAACACACATCTCCAACGATACAACATATTGCACTGTCTACACCTTGGCTTTCCTAGATGTCAGTTTCCTCTCATCCCTTCCCCTCCCATCCTTGCTTGCCTTCTCCTTCCATCTCCTTTCCCACCCCAAAAAAGGTACGTTCTATGATTCTACTAAGAATCAGGCGTCGGTTTCCCCAACGGGTTGCTGCATTTAGCAGTTTCGCCGGGCTGCTCTGCCGCTTGGAAATCTAAAAACCTTCAATTTCTAGAGAGTCTTTCCCGCACCTGGACGCCGCTCGGGGTGATTTCTGGAAAACCTTTCCCGCATGGCACGAGACTGAAAACGGGATGATTTCCACAGTGGGGAGTAGGTAGATAAGAATAGATTAGATTAGATAGATAGATGTGTATGGATGTATATACATACATACACCGATAATAATCATATATATATATATATACATATGCGCTGCACGACCTCTAGCGGAATTGTTTTTGTTGCCTAAGGTTGATGAGAATCGGTGAGTCTCAGCATGTGTGTGCCCAATTCCAATGGACGACCACCACTGCACGGTGGCACTCTTGCCTTCGGAGGCGCTGATTGTAAGGGCTGCCAGCCACATTCGCTCACTGACTTCAACCGATGCATGAAGCCAACCCCACATCGCAGCCGACCTCGCCAACAACGGTTTCCAGTTTGGGCGTTTTTTCGAGGAGCCCCTGTTGGTTTGAAAAGACACCTGTTTGATGCTTGGGTTGTGAAGGAGCCCGCCGGCCACCCGCTACGAGACAAAGCAAGAAGCAAGTCTGACAAAAGAGGAAGGGTTTTTTTTCAGGAATCCCATCAAAGAATTAGGTGCATCACACGAACCCCCGAGCCGGGTACTCGGCCTTGAGAAGCTGCGTGCTGGTCTCCTGCAGAAAGTCCACCACCATCCACAGCGGCATCGCCTCTGACCTGCTGATCTTTGTCCGCCGCTCCGAGTCGAGTAGTCGAGTCGAGTCGAGTAGAAGAGTCAGCGCTGTGTGGGGATTCCGAGCAAAAGATGTTATTCTAGGGGTTGATTCCTTGTCCATTCTTTTCAACCATCGTTCTTTTCAAAACCAGCTGTTTTCCCAGGGTTTTTGGTGGCTTTCTAGAAAGAAGGATCCCTGGCAAGAATGGGGAAGCAACCCTTAGAGTTATCCCTAGGGGTCCTTGCCCCCATGAAAAGAATGGCAAGGACCCAATTTGGGTGATGACGGTTTGAATTCCAGGGTTATTGGACCTCTGTGCCGTGGTCGAACCTCCTTATCGACCAGCTGTAAAAAGACCTAAGTATGACCTTTGTTTCATCTAGGATTAATAAACCTGTCCCATTATTAGGGGGGTGTTCCCTCCAAAAGTGATGAATCCCCACTAAAAGGGGACACCCCCTATTAATCAACCAGGGGTTTATTAATCCGGGGTTAACATTAAGTGTCATCATGTCAAAAAATGTTTTCGGCTCGAAACGCGAACAGAGCTCAAAAGTTGGTTGCACGACGCCCCCCACATTCACCAAATTTGGTGAATTAACTCAAATTCACGCACCTGAAACAGGCGACTTTTTCAAAACAGGAATATTCCTCCTAGGTTCTGCTTCAAGCCAATCATCTGGGTGCATTACAATATTTCACCAACCTGCGAAGCCGATGTGTGCGGGGGAAACAAAAAAACGCCTTCGAGAAAAAAAACACCAAATTTGGCTGTTGTTCGGAAAAAAAATCGTTGCTTGGAAATAATTTCATTTTTGCCTGGCTCAGCTAAGATTTCCGGACTTTGCCGCCCTTGTTTGGCTCTCGAAAAAGGCACTCTACCCACGAAACTCCTAAAAAGGCCAAAGTTTGGAAAAAATGTCGTTTCATGGGAAAACAGGTTTTTTCTCGAAAAGACCGAAAAAAGACACACTGAAATAAGGTGGTTGGGGGGCTATTCCCCACCTAAACCCACCACTTGGGGTGAATTCGGTCGTGTGAGGTCGTTATACTTCGCCCAGAATCATCACCGAGACACTCCTCCCAGACATTCAGCATCCACAGTAGCATACCAATGTCCTCCTCGAATGTGGGCTGAAGCCACAGCAGGTAGGTGCGAAGCCTGCGATTCGGTCAGGGTTCAGGGCAGGCTAAACTCAATGATTTTGCCCTTGTTTGAAAAAGGAAAATCAAACAAAGGCCTGCTTTTTCAGGGTTCTGGAAGATCAAGGGACTGTTCTTCAATTTCCAAGGAATTCATTCGCCTTTCCGCCTCACTTACTACCAAACTATCCAACCATGCCCGCCATGCGTTCAAACGTGATTGTTCAGCTAAGTGACCTTATTTACAGCCCTCAGCAAAAGACAGACCCATATAATTGAAAAGGGAAGGACCCTTTTTCACGTCTGTGACCCTCCTTCCAAGCGTGCGGGAGGGTTGGAAGACCATTATCTCAAGGGCCTTCAGGATCCCACGTTTTGGGGGCATGTGGAAAAGAATCAACCATGCTTTCGATACCAAACAATTCCCACTTTTGTCTCTAAATTGGGGACCACCAAGTATGTTTGGTTTCCTTTTGTAAGGTCTTTAAACCAATCCAGGAAGGTTATCCAACAATTCCCACTTGGCCACTCTCGCGACGAGATTTCAGGCGGAAGGTGCCGACGTTTGATGGGGAAAGTGTGCAACCGATGTTCATCGGTTGCACCAAGTTGTGCGGGAGAAATCCCGAGAACCTACAATGTCTATGCCGACAAGCCCGCACGAAGCTCCTGCGAAAAGGTCTGCGTCGAACCCCAGATCCCCTGCTAAAGGTTGTGCTTTAGTTGGTTTGCATAACAAAAAAGTGTTCACCAACCCTAATTTTGGCTTGCGATTGCAATAACCCTCAGATCCCCTTCCAAAAAATGAACTTTTCGTGGGCAAAAAAATGGAAACCAAAAAGCTAAAGAGCTAAAAAGCTAAAAAAGAAACACACAACAACTCAGAAAACCAAGCAACTTCCACTAAACACACTAAAAAGATCTCTCAAAAGCTAAGTTGAACCGCATGGCTGGTTGAGCCACCAAGCCTGGACTCGGTTCCATGGGAGCCGAAATGTCCCGTGCCCAAAAGGTGCACATGTGTCTCAAAAGGGAGGGGCCCGAAAAACGCGGCTGCTCCAAAAATGCTTTCCGAAAAAAATGGCACCCAAAATGGCACCTTGGGAAATGGAATCAAAGACTAAAACCAAGCTCTAACCCAAATGCTCTAAAACTTGCCACACCCAAATGTGGGGGCTTTCCGGTTGCTGCCCTTTTTACCAATACATAAAAAAGAAAGAGTACCCTCGCAGCAGCCTGCCTCAAGAAAACAACCACCCAAAACGGGTGCCAGGAAAATTCCTGCATTCCACAAAGGCCCTCTGAGCAGCATTAGGCTCCGACTCCTGTCTCCAAGTGGGGCAACCCGCAAAATTGTCTCCGCTGTTGCGGCTTCCCGTTGCCTAAAAAAGGCGCCGTGAAAAGGAAAGCCCCCGGTTCCTCTTGTTGAGGCACCTTCAACTTTCCGAATTACTGGTTTGGCGGGAGATCTATGGACAACCACCTGTAAATATCAACCAACAGGTGCTCCGAATCCCATTTTGAGAAACTCCCAAAGTACCGTGTCCTTCCAAACCTCCTGGTAGCCCCTGATCTTGCCAGTTTGGATAAGCCCACTTGACCCCCTCACCACTCAATTCCGTGGACTGGCCAAACCAACGATCCAAACAGCTAAAGTTTAACTAGTCCATCTAGCAAAAAGCCTAACTGCCCCAACTTAATAATGGGGTTGTGGCAACCCCACATTGTGGTTGGGTTGTGGCAACCCCACATTGTGGTTGGTGAAGTCCGTTTCATGACCAAAGTTGCTTGCAGCCCACTAACAGATGAACAGAACCAACCAAAACCAAAAACAAGAAGAAACATGTTCAAACAGCAGTGAAGTTAATTCTGACCAACATTCCCCTAAGAAATGGATTACTTCCCTGATATAATGGTTGGGGCATTCCCTTTCTTTGTGTATAAGGCTACCCCTGATATAAACCCCTAGTTTATGGGAGATTTAACCGTTGCTTATGGTTGGGGGGGGGGGGGAATCAGCCCCCAAAGAGTCCAAAATGGCTATGGGTTCATGGACCGAACTCCAATCCGCCTACTTTGGACAACTTAAAAAGCCAACTTAAAAACTGGTTGCTGCAACCTCCCTGGAGTCTCAATGACCCTTTAGAAATGGTTGGTCATTGCCCTAAATCATGGGGGCCATGGACCTATTCTTAGAGGGTCAGAAGGAGAGACTCCCAGGTAGTTTGAGGCTGAGGCGAAAAAAAGCCAACTCAAACAGTTGGTTGTTGCAGCCTCAAATTGGCGAACTCCCTTTATTTTTATGGGTAGTATGACTTAATTCTGGCACATCACCCCCAAAGAGTCCAAAATGGCCATGGGTCCCATGGGTTCATACGCGGCGACTCAACTTTGATCCTGGAAACTCGCTCCGCAGCATGGCGTCGCTGGAGTCCATGCAGCTGGAAATGAGGCCCCAGGGCTGCCGGCTTCGACGCCAACACTCGAAGGCGCCTCAGAAATCGACACGTCGAACAGGTTTCCTCGAAACTCGCGACCCAAGGGGTTTAACTGAGAGCCATTTAGAGGAATTGCCCCTTCATTCAATGTAGATCCTCATGCAGTGTCACTTCCGGGATTACCTTGGTACTGTATCACAGAAAGCGGACGTAAACAAAAAAAAACATCTTGAGAACCATGTCGAGATGTGGATAAAACTCACCACCCTAAGGGTCATGACCCCTCAAATGCAGACCCCCGGACCCTCCAATGGAGAACCTCGACCAATTCCTCAAGGGCCCTCAACAACAACCCATTTGGAAGGCCCCAAAACCAGTAACAACCCTTAGGGCAGGGGGGAAAAAAAAGAAACGGAGAGAAAACTGGACCCCCGGAGTCCTAGAGTCCTGGAGGCTCACTTTTCATTGGGGAAGAGTCGGCGGACGTTTAGGTGGCTCCAAAGGAGAAACCAAAAGGAATCCTGCAGGAATGGGTCCCAATTTCGAGAAACACCCAGGGGCTTGGTTTTAAATGGTATCCCCATTTTGGGGTCTTGTTTAGGTGGGAATTGGTGTCCGATTTTGGAAGTTCCTCATTATGATTCACAGCCACGGCCGCGTGGGTTGATTCATCTAGAGTCAACATCACCCGATGAATTATGTTTTTTGGAAAAAAAACTCACCTCTAGAGGAAACTCAAAACAAGAAAGAAAGCGAGACCAAAACAAGCAAAAACAAGTAAGCATAGGTGTCCTTGAAAAAAATAAATGGCCCTGGTAAATGGGGAAAAACCCATGAAAACCAGTGGAACCCATCTATTTCCAATCAAACTAAGCTTTCAAAAGGACACTTGTGCAAGTCCCTCTGTTGGAGTGAAAGTGAACAATGTTGAAAAACTCCGAACCCATGTACATGAGCGTGTCAGCTGTGCTTCTCGTTTGCAGGGCTTTCCAGTCAATTTGGGCAGAGGAACCGGAGGAACGGACAGCGCCTTGCACGTTGGTTTCCCCCCAAAGTTCAAAGGGGTTTCCCTTCAAAAGGGAACCACACCAGGGCTGGAAATGGAATCCACAAATCTGTGATACAATAAGGGCTTCCCAAAGACTAACCCACCACATAACGGGGAGAATCCCACAACCCTGAACCACACCGATTCCTTCTCTTGGCCTACAGCTGTATGAGAGGGACCCCGTTCAGCTTCCATAGCCCGCAATGAGAGATGTGGACAAGATCGAGGAAATGCCCAAGGCTTGCTGTCAGAAGTACCTTCCCCTAAAGTACGGCCCCTATATACCCAGAAAGGCAGGGTCTTATTGACGTTTAAATCTTGCAAGGGCGTTTTTTTCAGGGAGCCCCCGATCGCTCACAAAATCCGGAGGTCTCTGAGGCGCGGGCCGATATCTACAGACACGTCTCTCGTCTTGCGCCAGAAGCCTCACTGTCTTTTTTTGGGGCCCGTTTTGGGGATTCGACGCTACCCGTCTTGCGCCATTTTGGGGATTGGCTTTATGCAAAACGAAATAAACAGGTGGGGATTGGTTAAGAAAAAGGGAAATTCAAGGGACGCCACCAATTTGGGAGCTTCCAGCATGTTTTCATGAAGGACTGTTTGGTGGACAAACTCAGGGATTGGTGGACACGAAATTTGGCGAACTTGCTATCCAGCAACCACAGCATACCCATGGCTGTGTTTTGAGGGTACCCTTTTTGGGTGTGATTGAAAGGGAAACCAAATGGTCCCCCTATTTCGACACATCCCGTGCGTGTGGTCCAAATTCCAAAGAGGGCCAGGGTGCCGGCACAATGCTTGTCTAAGGCGGCTGACCAATCCTAGCAAAAAAAACACAAGTAAAGCGGGTCTTCTGACCACAGCACGTTGCGAGCAACGCGAAGCCTTCAAAGAAAATAAAAGACGAAGAATCTCTTCCTTGAGCCTTAGAAGGCCAACTATAACGGCCAACCTACATGCCCCAAATGGACACGCCACACCTCTAGGCCTTTTACAGGGATGCATTTTGGGGGTATGTACCCTGTATAACCCATGTATAGCCAATGTTTTTTGGGGTGCAAGGAAACGCCCTTAGAAACTAGTTGTTTGGGCTCCATATTCACTCTTAAACATCACTCCACCAAAAGGAGCCAAAAGGAGTCTCATCCAAAGTGGCCCAAAAAGCTGTTTTATCCGGCGGAAAATTTAGAAACCTAACCTGAGAAAGTACCCCACGTGCAAATCACCTTATGAGTCCAAAATCCTTGGAAAAGGGGAGTATGTTTGGCGGAAACGCACCTGCTTTTGTTTAAGAGAAGTGAGTGGTATGGGGGGGGGGGTCCTCCCTACAACAACAAAGCAAAAACCTGCGGGTGGCTGCTGAGAGGTTGGGGAAAACACCGAAAACGAACCACGATCTGTTTCTGGCAACCAAGAACACCCCCCCCCCTCGCCCAGCCCAGTCACGTCACTCAAAAACACGCAAATGTCCCACCAGCTATTGCATCAGTAAACAAACAAAACCCTGGATGAGGCAGGATTACGTTGCAGAAGTGGTTCGTAAGGGGTCCAGGAATGCCGCATGGCATTTTTCAATCTTGTTTTAGATTTGGCATCAAATGAACTATTTGTCCTATCATGTTCCAATGATTGCAACTCTGAATTTTACAATACAATACTTGGCCGCCTTGAGTTGTTGCCTGACTTGCTCTCCTCAAATACGCGAGAAAGTGCCAACACCTGATTGAGCGCCATGGAAACGACTCAGTCTTTGAGCATTGATGATAGCTCACCTCAAAAACACGAGTGCAATGGATTCCCCCCCCCAACCGGCGATAGCTCCACAGAATATCTCAGGACCACCCCCCCCCAGGCCATGAGTCAAAACAAGTACAAACGCTTTCTCGCCGATTGCCCCAAAGCAAAGCAAGTCAAGAAACTCGAGCCTAAGTACACAAGCGAGACCTGTAAATAGAGGGCCCCCGCTTTTCACGAAATTGATAGGAAACCAACAGGAAGGCATATCTATGGACTTCGCTGATTTGAGAACCTCTACAGAGACGGTACTAAGGTCAGCTTCAAAGTTCCTGCGAGCGCACTGCTCTGCCCAGACCCCAAGGTGAACCATTTGTTTGTATTTGGCTCCTCAGTTGTTCAGTGACCTTTTTTGCGAAGACCAATTTAGTATTTTAGTGGGGCAGCCACCAAAAAAAAAGGGGAAAAAGGGAGCCACTGAACAACTGAGGCTCACTTCCGTTTTGGTTGCCACTATGGTCCAAACCCAAAAAGTGACTAAAGTCCAGGAAAATAGAAAGTAGGTTTTGGTGGGCTACCCCGTTTTTGGTGGTCCACTCAAACAAGACACACCCAAATGGTTGACAAAAAGGGGAAAGAAAAACCGTCGATTCACTTTGGTGAAAGTGACTCTGTGTTTCCCCTTTCAAGGTGGGAAGATCCTAAACATGGTACACAAGGCACACCCTAGCCATCGCTTTTAAGGAACCTCCGCTTGAAGAACCCCGTTTTCTCAGCATCCTTCCAATTGGTGGTTAGGACTGGTAGTTTAGAGGTTAGGGGCGGTTTCCTATCTACCCTCTACAAGAAGCGGAGGTTCAAATCCAAACATCAAACCACACATGTTCGTATTCTTTCCGGAGTAACAACAGCTTGGCCGAAAGCCGCTTAGTTTCTGCCTGCCAAAAAGCGGGTGTGGTGCGTTGTGCTCTCCAGGGCCGCCTTGGCGACAGTATCTGGACCAAAGGTCCTGATACAAGGTGAACCTTTTGGGACCTTTACTACTGTGGATGGACGAAATCCATTTCGCACCACTATGAAACAATGGGAAACCATTGTTTGTTGGTATTTACAAGGGAATCATTATTCCAGGGATTTTTGAGTGGTGCAGGATTTTGTCCATCCACAGTAGGTGCTCCAGTAGAGAGGTTAGAATAAGTTGGTACCCAATTTTCTCTTTTTGGTCTATTTTAGTAGGGGAACCCTCCCCCAAAAAAGGGTAAACGCGGGGCACAAGGGCACTACTGGAAAACCTAGATTAACAAAGGTGGACCACACAGGGAAAACCAAAAGGTCAAAAGGTTGGTTTGGAACAACTGAGAGGGGTATTATATACCTTCCCATTTCCAGGATCCTTCTTTCTAGAAAACCTGGGCTGCATTTCACCCGTCCTTTTGGTGGTTCGGTTGGTGGTTGCAGGGGCATTCTTGGGTGATCGACCAACTTATTAAGTAGGTTTTTGGGCATGGTAAGGGGACCACCCCCAGTTACCCTAGTGACCAGGGTCATAACCTACTTACCTGACATTGGTTGAACATCCAGACGTTCAACCTGTCTGCAAACAACCCGAACCCTCCAAAATCCACCTTAAACATGGGCTAGTGCAACCCAACATGATGGCTGGTGAACTCTTTTTTTTGTGGGTAGTGTTGACCCAGGATTAAGAGACTCCTATTTATTTAAATTTCGGGGTGTCCCTGGGTTCAGTGGGGAATCATCACGTTTGGAGGGAATACCCCCCCTGTGAACAACAGGGGTTGATGAATATGGGGTCAACATTTCTATGGGTAGTTTGAGGGTGAATTCCCCTCCTACCCTCAAGCTACCTATTAAAAAAAGGGAACTCCAACAACTCACCCATTTTTCAGTTGGAATTTTGAGGGTTCGTGCACACTCGGTTGTTTTTAAACGGAAACCAAACGGCAACCCGGGTAACTGGACCAAAATTCCAACTCAAACATGGGTTAGTGCCGCAAAATCATAGGGTGCATTCCCGTTTGTTCTCTTTTTATGGGTAGCTTGAGGATTCTTTGCTGGCTCAGATCCCCCCTAAAACTTGAACTTTTCGTGGGTTGAATGGACCCCCCCACTAAACACTCCAAGGCTAAAAATATATTCAACCGGATGGCTGGGAGCAACCAGGGATTCAGCTAGTTTGGACCCCAAAGCTCTGGTTGAACCGGTTGGTGAGTTCCCTTTTTATGGCTAGCAACAAATTAAGTTTCAGCAGCTAAGTGGTTGGATTTCAACCACACCACAACAAGCCAAACATGTAAAATCAGCTTCCCAGCAACAACCATGGTTGGGACATTTGGGAAACCCCACATCACCCAAATACCAGCTGATTTTTCAGTTTCCCCTAGCCTTGGAGATTCGGTCAGCAAGTTCCGGTTGGTGAGTTCCCTTTATATGGGTAGCTTGACAAGGGATCCGGATGCATTATACACCTGAACCTTGCCTTGTAAATGGCGGTTTTTCGTCATTTTGGTGTTAAAAAAGCCATGTTTCAAATGGAAAAGCCACATTATATATATATATATATATATTTCGGAGCCCTGTTGTTAAGCTAAGGTATAACCCACCAAAGAAAGCCCAGAAGTCCTAAGGGATACCCTGCTCGAGGCTCCCGCACCTCGATGCCGTGCAGCACCCGGAAGTCCGTGACGGCGCGGCCGGCCTCCTCCACCGAGCCGCAGTCGTCGCAGACCACGTACCTCCCCCGGAAACGCGGCGTCGACTGGGTCCTCCAACAGAACAACCTAAAGACCAGCAAACAAAAAACACATATATATATATAGATAATATATATATATGTATATATTGAAAAAAAAGGCATGATCGCAGAACAGTGAAGATAACTCTATCTCGGCAAGAACCAATTTCTCTAGTGGTCCCTCAAGCCTTCCCCGAAACTTAGATCCCCAACTAGGTCCTTCAGTAGAGAGATTAGAATAAGGGTACCAACTTTCTTCTGTAGTCTATTTTTGTAGGGGAACCGGATCTCCCAACCAAAAGAGGGTGAGAAAGGGCACTACCGGGGTGCCTAGGCGTCGATGCGTCGATGCGTCGATGCGTCGGGGGTTTCTCGCTTTGAGGCCGCTGATTTGGAGTCGTTCTAACGCGTCCCATCCTGGTTCCAGAGAAGTTCAACTCCCTAGGCTGGAATTAGGACCCCAGCAAAAAAATATCATTTTTGCTGGCTCGTGGAAAACAAAGGGACCCCAAAAAAAGCAAAAAAGCAAAAAGGGTTTAAAAAGAACATGGTCCAAACCAGGACCCCTCGAAGGTCAAGTTTCGCGTGAAAACGGTTGGAGGGTAAACCTTTCGAGCATGCTTGTACACTACACGTTGCTGCTGTAAAACATAATACACCAGTTGCACCATCTAATATCCTGGCATATAATGTGTTTCAAGTCCATGAACTCAGGAACAAGGGTCCATCATTTTGAGAAGCCCCCGTTGCGCCGAAACGACTCTCTGCCTGAACATCGGGAAACCAATGGCAGATCTGCAAAGACGGCCCGCACACCCTGACCTTGAAAAAAACATGGGCGTGTCTTGTTCGGGAAAACCTCCCAAAATGGTGGTCGTCCTGTTGGGTGTGTCATTACAGCCACCCAAGAAACTCTGTACGAACTCCAAAAAAACGGCATGAGTCGAGCAGCTGGGATTTAAATCCAAATGCGCCACGGTCTCCCCAAACCTTTCGAGTCCGGGAACTCGAGTGGCTCCAATGGGTTTGTCTTTTTGAGGGTACCCTTCTTGGGGTTGGTCCAAGTGAAACCACGAGTTGAAACCACCTATTTTGGGGCTCTCCTATTTTGAGCCACCAGATATAAACACCTCGTAGTAGGAAAAGACAAATCGAAGATCTCGGACTCCAAATCGTTCCCCGCGGCCTTCCAGCCAAGTTGTGACAGCTTGCCAGATCCGAAACGGCTCGAGCCCGGCTGATGGAACCAAGCTGCCCGCCAAGCTCAACGAGGTCATACGTCTTGAAGAGGACGTCCAAGTATGAGGAGTACAGGTCCGCATCCAAGTGCAGAATGGCGATTTGTCCTAGTGGTTGAAATGGAATCAAATCTGTGGTACAACAAAAGGGGCCACTCAAAGACTAACGCCCAGCTTCGCGGTGCAACGATATCTGAATCTGAGCAGCTGAAATTTTGAACGCGCGTGGAATTTCATCGCTAGCTACGAGGGGTTTTGAAACTCCTCTGCTGAGGGTGAAACTTCCCGCCAAGGAGCCCAAGAGAAACCCAGTTCGAGAACGCAGGCTGGATCGGCTCAAATCAAAGCAGTCCGACGCTTTAGGGCGTCCACTAAGGGGGGGTGGCTGCCGTGGATTGGTGGTTGTTTCACAGGCACTCAGCACTCCCAGCGAGTTTCCCACTGAAAACGACCCACCATGACCCACCCACCAAGGCCAGCCCCAGGTTTCGAGACAAGTGCGGGAAGTTTGGCGCAGGGCTCATGCGTGAGAAGTGACAATTGCCAGCTGTGTGCGGAAACACAATCAGGGGCTCCCGATGGGCCCTGAAAGCCCCAGCCTCTAGGTCAACCTCATAGCGTAACTGCTCACCACAACAACTTCTAACCTGTAAACGGTGGTGGGCTGTGCTGGCACAATTGGGTGCCCAACTGCTTGAAAGAAGGCCCCACCCCCTCCCCCCCATGGGTTGCAGCCGAAGGGAATGTTGATCAAGCCCCAAATGTTGAAAGCACGAAGCCCCCTGCGTTTCTCCATGCCACCTGGGCCAAAAGAAAACGTCCCGAGCCACAAGCCACAAGTCAGGCCGAGACGCTGCCCTCTTCGAGCAAAACGTCACGGAGCTTTGCCATGGACTCGGAGAAGAAACCTGGGACCAAGTGGACCTTGGGGCAATCTGGTCGCGGATTCTGCCGCGGATTGATTGAACTGGGCCTATGGTTCAGTGGGGGCCAAAAGGATCCAACAATTGGGGCCTCTGTTCTGTGTGTGTTCTCATTTTGACAAAGACTTTTCAGAAGCATCATGAAGGCCGAGTTGTCCAACAAATTGAAATCACCAGTGGGGACCGTAGAGTCAGACAAACAAGTATGTTCATGGCTGTTCCTACAAACATGGTGTTTCACACGTGTCCCAACAAAACACAAAAATATCATGTGGTCAAAACAACACCAAAGACCACGCGGAAATAATCCCTGACTGGCTCTGTGGGGGGGGGGGGGGTGTAAGGGTCTAAAGTGTGTTGAACGCGCGGGGATGTGTTGCTGTTTTGGTGCCAGAATGCAGGCCTCATGGTGACCCCCTTCTTGAATGAAAAACATCAAACATATGGTAACGCACTGTTCCCTTATAAACGATGTGGGCTTGTCGTTCCCAACCTAGTAGGTACAAGTAGGTGCTAGGCTTCCTTGGGGAGCCTTAAGAACCCCCCCCATGACCACCCCCCCGAATGGGATTCCCTAAAACCACCCAAAAGAAGCTGACACTGGGCTCGTCACCTTCCACGGGTTTGATTGCAAGGCGTGGTGATGGCTTTTGGCACACCAAAGACTCGCGTCTTGACGTCTTCGAAAAAGACTCACTTCATGAGTGGATTGGCCAAACAAGTGTCCTGGGACTTTTTGAATTACCAGAAACATGGTCTTCCCCAAAACTTTCAAGTCCGGAAAACTCAGACTTCAAATTCAGGAAGATGAACAGGGACAATCTGTCCTAAGCTCTCCAACTACTGGAAATTATGGGTTGTCGCTGTAGCTTTCGGTTCTCTGTTCGGTCAGGTGAAATTTGTTCTTGAAAGTCATGTCAAAGGCTCCTTCCCTGGGTCTGTCTGTTGTCGGTGTCTTTACAGTGGTTTTGCATAAAGGGATGTGCATTTACACAATGAACAGCCCTAAGGATGGTCTGCATTGGAGGGGTCATGACCCTTAGGGAGGCGGTTCTTGTTTCCTTCCTGGCCAAAAACAGCCCACCTTGCAAGCCATCTGCGAAATGACGCCTCCCTGGCCGAGTGGACTGGCCAAAAGTCCAAGCTGTGTGTCTGCCACTAAAGCGGTCTTTCCTAAAAAACCTGAAAGTCCATGATATCAGGGAGTGAGGACTCAGGAAAATCAGGACCAAATCAGGAAAATCAGGAACTTAGGACTCAGGTGATTCTGAAGTCCATGAAACCCTAAAAGTGAAATCAGGGAGTGAGGACCAAACTGGGCTGCCCTCAGATCCCCCGCCAAAAGTGACTATTTTTTAGTGGATTGAATGGGAAACTACCACTAAAGAGTTTTCCTTTGATTCGGGGCGTCGAATTGAATCGGGGCGTCGTTGCGAGGCAGTAACAGGGGTTTATTTCAAAGGCATTTCACAGGTGTAAGGACTGGGTCAAACTTCCAAAAACATGGACTGTTGGAGGGGGTAGTTTGCTCACCCCAAGCCACACGCGGCCACCTCACGTACCCGTTGTAAACCCTGGGTGTACCCATTTTAAACCTTAAGGGTACCTGAGTCTGTTGCGGGTACTCCGCCCGACGCCCGCTGCGCTACGGGGGCATCCATCGCGGTCCGGCCAGGGCTCGGCTTTTGCTTTCCGCACGAGTCTCTCCATCGGAAGAGTTTTAACGTTTGGCCCATTGAAGGGCTTACCTTCAGAAAAAAAAACGCTCAGAAGGGAAACTCGCGTTGGCAACTTACGCAGCTTATGTGTTTAAAATATACGCTTCTAAGCCTCACGTTTTGGCAGAACATGAGCTACCAGTAAAAAGGTTCGTACTAGGGCTACGCGTTGGAGTTGACTTGGGTGAAAGACACGAGAAACGAAGGTGGCCATGCTAGTAAGAAACATAAGTATAGGTAAAAGGCGAGAGAATGATAACCCGGTCCAAACGGATCTTTGCACATCTTCAATACTGTGTAAAGGACCTTGGAAAGGTCCTGAGGCTTATCACGAACGGGCATGATTTTAGATAAGTGACTGACCCACCGAGATTCTCCAGAAGCGCAGTGGCCAAGCATGTGTAAGCTAGATTGCCCACACCCATTTCTGATAGACTTAGGGTTGAGTACGGGGCGAACTTGTTACACGTCGAAATGTGTGACGGTTCGCCGCGATATGTTTTCTGATGAACCTCGATGAGGTTCATCGGGAAATCTGGAACGGAAATGACTTGGGATCAACTGTCCAGGACACACCCGCTTAGGGGGGGCTTTCCTGTTTTGACACATTCCCATCTCTCATATATAGACTTAGGGTTGAAAACGTGGCGGACCTGTTATACTTCTAACGGTCCGCCGCGACAGTTGTCCCTCACAATTTCTGACTTCTCCACAGCAACGCTTTTGAGATGAGCCTCAGTGAGCCTCATCTGAAACCCATGCGGCAATCCCTGACCCCTCCGGCTCTGATCTCCCTATGGTACCCGGAGAAGTCAGAAATTGTGAGGGACAACTGTCGCGGCGGACCGTTAGAAGTATAACAGGTCCGCCCCGTTTTCAACCCTAAGTCTATATATGAGAGATGGGAATGTGTCAAAACAGGAAAGCCCCCCCTAAGCGGGTGTGTCCTGGACAGTTGATCCCAAGTCATTTCCGTTCCAGATTTCCCGATGAACCTCATCGAGGTTCATCAGAAAAACGTATCGCGGCGAACCGTCACAAATTTCGACGTGTAACAAGTTCGCCCCGTACTCAACCCTAAGTCTATCAGAAATGGGTGTGGGCAATTTAGCTTACACATGCTTGGCCATTGCGTTTCTGGTGAATCTCGGTGGGTCAGTCACTTATCTAAAATCATGCCCGTTCGTGATAAGCCTCAGGACCTTTCCAAGGTCCCTTACACAGTATTGAAGATGTGCAAAGATCCGTTTGGACCGGGTTATCATTCTCTCGCCTTTTACTTGTACTTATGTTTCTTACTAGCATGGCCACCTTCGTTTCTCGTGTCTTTCACCCAAGTCAACTCCAACGCGTAGCCCTAGTACGAACCTTTTTACTGGTAGCTCATGTTCTGCCAAAACGTGAGGCTTAGAAGCGTATATTTTAAACACAAAAGCTGCGTAAGTTGCCAACGCGAGTTTCCCTTCTGAGCGTTTTTTTTCTGAAGGTAAGCCCTTCAATGGGCCAAACGTTAAAACTCTTCCGATGGAGAGACTCGTGCGGAAAACAAAAGCCGAGCCCTGGCCGGACCGCGATGGATGCCCCCGTAGCGCAGCGGGCGTCGGGCGGAGTACCCGCAACAGACTCAGGTACCCTTAAGGTTTAAAATGGGTACTCCCAGGGTTTACAACGGGTACGTGAAGGTGGCCGCGTGTGGCTTGGGGTGAGCAAACTACCCCCTCCAACAGTCCATGTTTTTGGAAGTTTGACCCAGTCCTTACACCTGTGAAATGCCTTTGAAATAAACCCCTGTTACTGCCTCGCAACGACGCCCCGATTCAATTCGACGCCCCGAATCAAAGGACAAATCTTTCACTAAACACTGAAAGGCTGAAAAGCTAAGGGGATGACTGGGAGCCACCAAGTTAAACAATTGGGCTCCATGTGAGAATTTGCGGGAAATCCCCAGGACTCCATCCCTGCGCCAAAGAACGTCCTCATCCAGCAGCCCAAAGGCGGCAAAATTGCGAGCCACCTCCGCTTCACCTCAGAGCTTAAGCGGCAATCGCCACACATTTGTGTCCTTTTCTTGCTGGTGCTCAGAAGGGAATGAGAAATGGAATGAACCCAGGCTTTGGTCCCCTTAAAGGAAACCTTAGGAAATGGTTCATGGGAGTCATTCCCTCATTCCCTACCTATCGCACCAGCAAGTTGTTTGGGACGGGGTTTCCCCATTAATTAGCCGCCTGGGCAACCACCCACGAAAAGCCGCGGCTCCAGCTTCTTTTCAGGGCCCTCGGTTCATTTTTTGGGTGCTATGATCCATTTTGAAAATAAGGTCACTGAAAATATGCTGGCTAGCCCCGCTGAACGGGGCTTTTATTTGCGTGCGTTCTAAATGAGCGGATACCAACAACTTACTTGGCGAATCGGACACCTCTTGCGATTTGACGCCCATTGTTTTTTGAAACATGGGGAAGGCGGTGCCTAACCTCCAAACTACACACTGGGGGTGCTCCCCGTCAGCATGACAGAAGTCCCTTTCAGCAATGCATACTGGGTGCAGTGGCACCGCCACAACTGCCTTTAAAACAGTGGTAATCATGACATCTAGCCCCAGCCACAAAACCCTTAGGATAGATATAAAGTGTTTAAGAGACCAATGAGTTCTGGTCCTTGAACCGTGGAACAAAACCAGTCAACCGCAAAATCTGTCACAAATCCTGTCACCAGGTACTGGATCTTCATGCGTGTCCCCGGATCGGTTTTTGTTTCATTCAGGGATCCTTACATTATACACCTGAACATTGCCTTGCAAATGGTGGTTTCCCTGTATTTTGGTGGAAAAGGCCATGTTTCAAATGGAGATCTTTTAAGGAGCCCTGTTCATTCTGCGCCCGAAAGGCTGACGTGGAAGATGCTGGTGTCGTTGAGCATCTGCAGCGCGTCAGATGCATCGCCCGGGAAGCCCTGAAACGAGTCGCAGGCGTAGACCTGCGCTGCGCTCGGTCGAAAGTTCCGACGCCGAATTTGGCGAATCCGACCTCACGGACGGCTACTTGGATGTCCGGCCAGGTGTGGAAAGGCTACCAGGGTGAGAAAACCCAGGGGTGACCCCACACGGGGGACTTAGTGGGTTATAACCTGTTTTACCAACAACTTAACTGGGCAACAAAGTCCTAGCCATAGTCGGGACTTCGAAGTGGCTCACCGAACAGTTGCCGACAACTTAACTTGGCAACAAAAGATCCTAGTATGCATTTTCAGAGATTTGTTTTTCCTCTGTGTTTGGTGGTTTGTGGTTGGCTTCCAAATCCAAAACTGGGGTCTCAGAAGACATGGCTGTGAATTGTTGCCTGGCTTGGTGGACATAAATCCCCAGATGTCCTCCAAAAGGTCCTTCCCCAAATCGAAGCTATGGCTATGAAGAGTGAACTCATGGCTTCTGTAGCTGTTGTACACCCTTTTCTTGTTGACCCTTTCGGGTAGCCAAACGAATCGTTTGGGGCGGTTTCATCGCTCTATATCGGTCTCCCAGCCGAACCCGCAAATCTCGCTTCCGTGGCGACTCGGGGGGTGAGCTCCAGTTCCCTTGGCCCCATTCTGCCACTCATTTGCTACCCAATAGGTGAAAGGGAGACACCAGTTGAAGCAAGGCCTTCAACCTGAGTCCGGGAAGTCTGGCTCTTTTTGGGTGGAAGCTTTCATTCGCCCGATTTCTCCACCTTCGCGAGCTTGCATGTATGAGAATACAGAAGGCAAAACGGACGGACCCTCTGCTCACCTGCCGAGCTTGAGCCTTATAGGAAGCTTGCGAGGAAACCGCAACTCTCAAAACAACTTGGCACTTGCCACAAAAATGCCGACCCAAAAAGGCGGCCTTCAGTCCCCAACGAAACTCGCGCACGGTCACTGGATTTCCCCAAATCAAAGGTTGATCAATTGACTGGTGGCTTCCACTACAACACTCGCCACTTTTGGAGGTTCCAAACAAAGCGAGTGGCTCGGGAACCTGTCACAGTGCGCAAGCCTTTTGGTAGACACATTTAAAAAATGCTGGCTTTGCCTTTGGCTTCCTTCCGAACACACATCCCGGAGTGGGTACCGCATCCGACTCCGGAACTCCCGAACAGTCCTCAATGGAATTCTGCGGGTTTCCACCTAAATGAGAAAGCCAACCTTTGGGCGGTGAAAAGGGCCTCGGCCAACCGCGAGCGGCGACGAAACGGGAACTCGTCGCCTTCTTCTGGAGCTTGTAGCTATGAAAGTAGCCTCTCGCAAAGATCGAGGCGCCGCCCCGCCAGGTGCCGGCCTGCCTCGAACAAAAAGATATTTGCTGAGGGGAATTCTGACCACCCGATTATTTTTGTGGGGACTTGCTTGCCCTGTGTTGGCTGGTTTTGGGTTTTGGTGGTTTTGGTGGTTCTGGTGGTTTTGGTGGCAATTATTTGCCTTTTGGTCGGACATGTTGCCGTATTTCTAGCGGGAAACGGTTTCTTTGTGGTATGTGGTTTGTGATCTTGTGAGTGAAAGCTCGCTATTTGGTTGCGGGAAATGCGTTTTTGTGAGAAATTGTGGCTCGTAGAAACTTGGAATTTGGTAGTTGCGCCCCTCACGATTGCATTTGTTGTTGTCCCATCCCCAAAGCAACATTATGGGGTCGCCAGATTGGCTGGAATCCTATTCCAATTGGGAACACAGTGCTCTTCCGAACATGTGCATGGAACCCACACGTTTGATGAGTTTGCTTGGTTGACGTTGGAAGGGGAGAAACAAAAATACATTTTAGCAGTTAAGTGGGGATTTCCCACTAAACCACAATAAACCAAAAAGTAGAATGTTTCCCAACAACAACCCCGCTAGTCATGAACCTACGAGGGCAATGGGAAGGGGTGATAAGGCTCTTTCGAGGCACATGTGTTTGTGTGGTTTTCAGGCTACCTGTTGTTTGTGTGGTTTCAAGAGGAACCCAAAAGGAAACCCATCTTTTGTCCAATTCCAGTTTTGAGACACTCCCAATATGCTTCGCCCATCGGCTTACCCTCACAGCCATGCCCTGGGAGATGCCGAAAAGTAAAAAGCGGCAAGACGGGTTCTCAGACATTGGCACTCAAGGTGCCGACTGACAGTTGTTATCGGAAGTCACAAGCCCCAAACCGAACCCCTCCCCACACCAGATCCCCGCATTTTTCGGGCCAAGGGCACCCTGTCATTTCAATAGGAACCCCCTCCAAAGAAAAGGATACGCAACCGTGGGCCTTGTGCACGGATCGTTGGTGAACCCTTGGATCTCGTAGAGGGCAAATGGGCAGCCTGAAAAAGGTCCTTGGCCCACAAAACAGGGCAACACATGCTTTGTTTTTTCTTTTTCGTATTCACTCTACCCTAAAATATAGTGCCCTGTTTAACACATGGAACTAAAAAAACACATTTTGTTTATAATCCGAATCTCCTCTTGGGAATCGGCCCACCTTGGGGATTTTCATGCTAATTTGTGAGTAACATACACGAGTCCATTTCCCTAAGTAAGTAGGTAACCAGGAGCTTGCCACCCTAAAAACTGAAAGGACAGATCTTGGTCACCTATAAGTTGTTTCTATGGAGTACCAGCGATTCCATTTTGCTACATAGTAGGTAACCAAGGGCTTGCCACCCGATAAATAAATATATATATATATATATGGCTATGGGTCAAAATCCCGTATTTCCCAGTGAACATCCCAATCCCCACTAAAATAAACTAAAATGGGTGGTGCACCTACCCCACAGTGGTAACATTGGTGTTGACCCACGGCCATATATATATATATATATAAACCTAAAAGCTGGTTGGTGACCTACTCTACGTCCTCCAGTAGAGAGGATAGAATAAGTTGGTACCCACTTTTTCTTTTTGGTCTATTTTAGTAGGGGAGCCCGAAACCCCAAAAAACGGGCGAGAAAGGGCTCCGAGCTGGGGGACCTAGTACTATACGGGCTTGCACCTGGACTCTGGGATTGAGACGCCCGGGCGAGATCCAAGTGCCGTCCGGGCGCACAAAGTCGCCTCTGAGGCCCGCGGTCCGAACTCCGTCCAGCAGATCCCAGAGATCTCCTTGGCATTGGCCAATTGGATCCTTCGGATGTCTAAGTCCTCCACATGGACGAAATCCACCATCTAAGAAGCCCTGGTTTCTGAGTCGGTGGCTCCTGTAAATACTAACCAACGTTATGACTTCCACCATAGCTTTAGAGTCTAGGTCCTCCAGTGGAGAGAATAGAACAAGGGTACCAACTTTGTTATTGTTGTCTCTTTTAGTAGGGGAACCCTCCCCAAAAAAAGGTGAGAAAGGGCACTACTGGGGGACCTAGATGTTCTTGTTGAGTCTAAATCATTAGAATGGTGGGTTTGGGATGCCATTAGACTAAATTAAGCGGTGACCATGGGGAAATGATGCTAGTAGTTATTCAGCTCCTTGTATTCCCTTTGAAGTACATTCAAATCCCGCAGGAATAAGGATGCCAACGATGGTGGCTCCACTGTGGCTCCCCTTTAAACCAACCTAACAAAAGGTACCAGCGCAATTCAACACACACACATTGTATCTTGGCTGGAAATAGGACCCCAGCAAAAAATATATTGTTTGCCTGGTTAGTGGAAAACAAAGAAAACCCAAAAAAGCAAAAAAGGAAAAGGGGGAGCTAATTCTGGGGAAGGTCTGTACATATAATTATTCCCTAGGATGAATATTCTAGGGAGCAACTTCCGCATCCTGCCAAGCCTGGCTCAAAGAGAGGGATACCTAAAACTCACATCTTGACTGGCCAGAACAGTCCAAACGATTCACTAAATGGTCCAAATCAAACCTTCATGTGTCTGAAGCGAAACTTAGGGAGTTCTGATAATTTAGGAATTCGTTTAGGAAACAAACAGAAGATCTTAAGCTGGGCTGTTCCCCTAAGATCCCCTGCTCAAAGTCTGACTTGCGGCTTGCCGGAAACTACCACTCAACCCTAAAACCTAAAAACCTAAGGGGATGGCTGGGAACCACCAAAAAAACAAACAGAAGGTCCTCATCAACCAATAAAGGGTGAGAGAGAGGGCACCTAGCTGGACCTAGTGGTAACACGCATTGGAGAAGCTGTGGCCAGGCGGCGTAGGCGTCGAGAGCCCATCATCGTCAGGCATTCCGCACATGCCTCGAGCGGGATGTGAAACCCGGGGCGTGCCGTTGACGCCTTCGTGTTCTCCGGAACAGCGGGAAAGGAAACCAAAGGTGGGTCTGTCTTTTTTGAGGCTGCCAATTTTTTTGGTGGGTTTAGAGGGCAACCAAGAGGAAAACTACAGTTTTGGGTTGCTGCTGGAAAGGTGGAGCATTGGTACATGAAGTTGAACCTCGAGGTCTCAAGATCTGGCTCGCAACGAGCAACGTCTGGAAGAAATGAGCAAACTGATCAAATCCACCTGGAGTCTTTCTAACCCTTCAAACTTGGTTGACATTGGGAGGGGAGCAAAAAAAAACTTTAGCAGTTCAGTGGTTGGATTTCCGACTAAACCACAATAAGCAAAATTTAGTGTAAAAACTGTTTCTCAACAACAACCACGCAAACATGGGCTGCCAGGAGCCCTTTGGTCAAACAAGCCGCCCTTGCGGAATAGTGTGTTTCACTGCCTGCTGCAATTGAGCCTTTAAGACAAACCAGCAGATCAGAAAGGTACGAGCTCTAAACCCCAGTGGTCCAAACCCATTTGCTGCTTCGCCCCCTGGGAAAACAACACATACTTCCGGTAGCGAACAAAAATCCCGTTAAAACCAGCAGGACACAATAAAACATTTTCTTGAGCAAATGCAAGAACACCAACATGATAAGTGATGATAGTTGCACCCGGAATAAGTCAAACCGTTGTTTCAACCGTTTTGATTGGTTCTTTCAGCGTGAATTTAATAGGGGAGCCTTTGGTGGACATCATTTGGGGATTGACGTCACTCCCTTGTGAGGTGGCTTACAGAAATCAACCCCTCCCACGTTCTAGAAGCTTAGTCTCATAGGGTGCCCCAAATCGGCTCGCTCCCTTCGCCCCGTTGGCTTCCCTTTAAACCCACGCGCAACGGTACTTGGATGTTCGATTCGCCAGGTTAGTAAGTGGTTACCCCCCCAACATTCACGGGGGACTTGTACTTGTGGGCTATGAGTGAACAGTTCCTATCAGCCTACTAGCTTGGCGAATCGAACGCCCAAGTACCGGATTGGCCTAAAACGGTTACCTGGAGTCTCCATGACCCTCCAAAAATGGGGCCATGACCCCTTTATTTTGGGTAATGACCAACCATTTTTAAAGGGTCATGGAGACTCCAGCTATAACCATTCTTGTTATATACCGCCAAAATGGTCCAACCCCCAAAACTGACTTCTTGCGTGTTTTACTCAGGGTGACCCAGCCTGCTTTCACTCCAAAAAACCTCAGAAACTCCTCAGCTTGTAGCATTGCAGCCGCCCCACATCTCTGTACTGCTTTTGAGAAGGATATGGGCTGTGGCTCAAATAAAAAACAATCCAACATGGCTCCTTGGTTAATTTTTGAAGCACAAACGAAACCTGCGAAAAAGCCCAAGGCGCTGTATTATTAAGCCACACCCATATCTTGGTTGACGTCGGAAGTGGAGCAACTATTTTGAAATTTTAGCAGTTCAGTGGTTGAATTCAACCACTAAACCACAATAAGCAAACATGTAAAAACTGTTTCCCAACAACAACCACGAAAAGAAACAACAGCTTTCCTGCCTTCATTCTGGGAAAGTCTCGCAACCCATATGACTAAAGTCACACCCATATGACTAAACACTAACTCAGGCAGTGAGAGAACTGCGAACTTCCCCACTCCGACTTGCGGGGCCAGAGGGCAGTTCGGCCCCACTGCCGCTCCTCTGAGGTGGCGTCAAAGGACACGAACTCGGAAACCGGAAGTCCGACGCGGACTCGAAGGAATACGAGCGAATGAACAAATGAATCCAGGGGGTGGGTCGAAACCAGAAGGACTCCATAATAAGGGCCCCTTTTTAGGGATGGGTTTGAAAGGGAAACCACAAAAGGAAACCACCTAGTGGAATTGGTTGCCAAGTTAGCAAGCGGTCAGCAACGCGGGTTATGACCCACCTGGAGTCTCCATGACCCTTAAAAAATGGGGTCATTGCCCAGAATTAAGGGGTCATGGACCGTTTTTTTAAGGGTCATGGAGACTCCAGGCACTAACAATGTCCCCCGTTCAGTGGAGTTAACCCTGCGTTTTCAAAAACCCAGATTGCTGACCACTAACTTGGCCGAATATCATGGGCTGTTTAAAGCGGAGGTCTGATCCGTCTCTGTAATTGGCGATTTGCATTGGCGGTTTTCTTTGGTGTTCCGGGATGGATTCATTGGTTTAAATATCGTGCTTCATGGGCGGCTCGACCTTTTTCTTGTGGTCCCTAAAATCCCAGCTTTCTTTTCCCCAAACAGGGGTGCTCTCAAAAATGACGCACCCAGGTGGGTCCCAGCAAATATGGGTTCCCCATAGTCAGCCCCTTTTGTTTTCCGAGGAAACCCAACAAAGACATCATGGTGCCTATTAAGGAAACGCAAGGACTCCCTGTTTGCTATGAAAGGGTTGATTGTGCGCATGGGACTCGTCAATCAGCTTTTCTGTTTGTGATTTGGATTGGTGGTTTGGAGGTTGCCCATTTACCCACAAGAAACAGGGACCCATTGAAGTCCATTCCAAAATCTAAACCACCCATTTGGGGACCAGGTGGCGAGGTAGTCTGCCCAGGACCGCGCAGGTCATTTTATCTCACCTCCTCCCCCCTCGCCCCCATTCAGGGTATCCCTCCGCCGGCATGTTCCTCGCCCCCCAAAAACAACAACATGTCCAGCGGTGATAGATCCAAAACAAAAACAAGGGAATCCAACGAAACACAATAATGCCAGTAATAACAACTAGTGTTAATATGTATAATAATATGTGTAATCTCGGTTGCGTTCTGCTCCCCTGCTAAAAGCTTAACTTTTAGTGGTTTAATGGACAACCCAGTAGTTGGCAAAAAGTTAAAGTCCTAAAATCCAAGCAACATGCACCAAAGTAATAGTAATACTAATAATGAGACAGTCCTGGGCCCAATCGCCATGGCCTCTGGCCGCAAAAATCTACAACCGAAATGCCGGGGCCTTGTCGCTATCGAAGGAGATGGTGCGCGTTCGGAGCACCTCGCCTGAAAAAAATGCCCCCCTAGAGGCTTGAGAAGTTCATAGCCCGTAGCCCGTCAGATGGATGGGAGGTCTCATAGGGAATCCCTCTGTGGCTCAAAGAACCGGAATTCCAAAATGGGTTGCCCTGGTAAGTGGAAACTTGGACCAAAACCTGCGGCTTGCCCCTGCTGTTTAATTTTGAGCCACATCCCTCTCGTGGATGGTTTGAATGGGAAACCACAAGGAAACCAACCACTTGGAGGAATTGGTCCCGAATTCTGAGACACACCCGGCTTTTCTGAGCATAGCCCTCTCCTGAGGCCTATACCCCTTAGCCGAGGAACCGGTGAGGATGGGCCTGTCTGGGCTTTTTGCTCCCCTTCCCGAAGAAAAAACCCAACGGAAAACATCACCCATCCTTGGTTGACGATGGTGGGGATTTCCCGCTAAACCACAATAAGCAAAAATGCAAAATGTTTCCCAACAACAACCATGCGTCAGGACACCGCACCTCACACAAAAGGTGATCTTTGAAAGAACCAATCGCTTCCGATCAAGTGGAAGGGCCAAAAACAACCACCGAACTTTTCAATTACCGCTACCCTACGGGTCCCGTCTGTTTTTGGGCCCTCCAAATGGGTTGTTGTTGAGGGCCCTTGAGGAATTGGTCCGGGTTCTCCATTGGAGGATCCGGGGGTCTGGAGGGGTCATGACCCTTAGGGTAAGTGTTGTTCCCAAAAAGCTTAAAGTCCAGGATCTCAGGACGTCTTTACCAACACTTGCTCCACAAGTAAGTATACACAAACCATAGGTCTGACAGAGACTCCCAGGTATTGGTCAACATAAACACAGAAGTATCCCAGAACCCCATTGTACCCCCGATTCGCCAAAACATGCCAAAACCGAGTAGGTTCTTGATTCTGGCTCAATTGGGGTCATAGGGCCTGTGCCAAGCCTGAACCATGTTAGTAGACTCAGTTTTCTGACTTGAATGCCCAGAAAGCATGCAAATTAGTGACCCGGCAAAACCTGAAGCTGTTCGAGGTCTCTTTGGTTGGTCAGAAAGGCCTGCCAGGAAAAAAAACAACAAAACAAACTGAAGATTGCCATCAAATAATAACCCCTCCAAAAAACGGGAACAAACAACTGAAGTTCGCCATGAAACCGATAAACAAAAAGAAGAACAACCGGGGGCATGGGCTGCCGTGCCGCGCGCCCACGGCCGCGTGTCCCATTTGATTTCACGGGCGAAACAAATCTGGGCTGCCCTGAAATGCCCTGCGAAAAGTGGGCCTAACTTTTGGTGGGTTAAATGGAAGCTACCGCCAAACCCAATAAACCTAAAGAGCTAAGGAACCGGATGGCTGGGAGCCAGCGAGAAATTTGATCACAACAACCAGGGGGTTTATTGACCCTTGGCTCCCGTTCTCCCGTTTGATTTTAAGGAAATCGTTGAAAGAACACTTTGAAGTGGCTGTTGTTGTCAAAAGTCGGGTAACCCAAAAATGGCGCAATCCCTGGCAAATGGACACATGGCTTCTAACTCCTGCGGTCGATATCCGGTTGAGTTTTGACTGTTGCTCACATGAGTCATCATCAAAACTGATCAGTACAAAAATGGTGAACCCAAAACCATGGTAAAGACTTCTTAGAGCGGCCGCACCCCGAATTCTGGATAGGATTGTCCCTTACTACCCTCCAATCACCGGGCGTTGATTGTGACTCACGTAAGCAGACATGCGTCATGGTTCCCTCATAAATACATATATATATATATATGTATGTATACATATATATATATAGTATTCAAGCTTCAGTGGAGTATCTCCGAGTATCAACCACCTTGCCGGACAAACAAACAACACAACACCCAACCTCGTGTTTTTTTTGTTCGGCACTCGCCGTCCGTGTTCTCGGCACTTTTCACGCGGCATGCGGCCTGTGAGTGTGCCCACCAGCGTCTGCAAGTACAGCTCTTCCAACGGCAGGATCTCTGCAGCCTGAGCGATAGGGACACTACCCCGAAACCCCGAAGCCGAAAGGAGCCAATGGGATGTGCAACGATTTTTTGAACCACCACCCCATACCAACAACTGCTGACCTTCAAGGTTTTGACTATATCCTGGTTGACATTGGAAGGGGAGCAACAATTCTCAAATTTTAGCAGTTCAGTGGTTGAAATTCCCCCCACTAAACCACAATAAGCAAAAATGAAAAATGTGTCCCAACAACAACCATGATACTGTGGATGGCCGAAATCCTACACCACCAAAGAAACCCTGGAATGATGTTCCCCCTGCAAATACCAGCAAACAACGGTTTCCCATGGATGAAAGTGGTGCAGGATTTGGTCCATCCACAGTATCATGGTAGTATATACAGTATAGTTTTATACCTCACTTGCCCCCAAGTCCCGGTTGTGGGAACCATCTTGGGGTAAGCTGCGGGGCCACCGTTTCGAGCGCCTGCATGGCGTACATGCGAAGGGCATTGCACACAAGCTTTGCAGCACCAATGCCTCGTGGTTGTGCTGTGCAACGAATGGCAGCCCAGAACCATTGACACAGTCGTTTTGTTTTCCTGCTAAAGGAGCCCCCTTTGCAAGGAATTTGGCTCTGTTTCCCCTGCAAGCCATCCGAAGCGATTTGGTGAAAGCCACCCAGGACAACTGAGAACACTAGAGAACACTTCAGGTTCTCAAAACAAAATAATCACGAAGGCAACCGGTGGAAGCGGTCAAGGGTCCCTTTTCCCATTGCGCATCATACCTCAAACAAAAGTCATGGACAGCCCCACGGGCGGTAGTTCAATCAGTTTAAAGCGGAGATAAAGCCAAACATCCTTGGCAGAGAGGTGCTAGCAGCAAAAGCCCTTGGATGTTCAACCCACGTCGGGTTGAAAGTTTTTGAGTTCGTTGCAATCAAGTTTTTCATCTGGCTCAGGACAGGGGTCAGCTCTTTTTATATCCAACATATCCGTGGCCCCACTTGCAACTATCTCGAGGGTACTTTGGTGTTCGATTCGCCAAGATGGTTGTCGGCAAGTTGGTCACACAGGTATTACCCACTGACAAGCCCCCGTAAGTGGGGTACCCCTGTTATTAGTGGGCCATAGTATAGCCCAAGTGGAGAACCACTTAATTATATACTGGCTGAACAATACGAGATGAACCACGAAATGTCCAAATTCTTCAGTGACCCAGGAAGCAAACGAGGACTCTTTTCGGGGTGCATCTTGAGCATAAACAGAAAGGGCAAAAGGGCAGCACCAAACTCACTTGCTGAGTTGACTGGATTATATCTCACCAACACTAATGACTGGGTTAACCCCACTTGAGGAGTTTTATAAGTGGGCTAGAACCCAGGTCACTGACAACTTTCTAACTTGGCCGAACACCCAAGATGCCAAAAAACAACTTTATGTTTGCCACTGGAATGATCGTCCAAAATGTCTAAAGTTCAGGAACTCAGCGAGTTGACAACTGGGATCTTGTACTAAAACGTTCACACCTACAAGTCCAACAAACATACAGCGAAAAGGTCGAAGATCCATAAAGCTGCTGACACGGGGTTGTCAGTTGGTTCCCACTTGTCTTTTAATAGAGAACCAATGTTCTTGTTTGGTTTTAGAAAGAGGCCAAAAGGAAAACCCGTAGTTTGTGGGGTTCCCTTCTGTGGATGGACGCACCGTTCAGAACCCTGGAATGATGATTCCCCTGTCAATACCAAGTTACGTTATGGTTTCAACCATGGTTTCTGAACGGTGGTGTAGCTCAGTTGCCCAGTGGCCATGGGAAACAAAGGGCATCCTTTTTGGGTTGGTTGAGTTTAAAGGAATCGGAACCCTTCCCCAAAAAAAGTTGAAAAAGGGGGGCGGAGTCCACAGGGCAACTGGTGTAGGATTTTGTTCATCCACGCTTAGGTCCTCCAGTAGAGAGGTTAGAATAAGGGTACCCTTTTTCTGTTGTCCATTTTAGAAAGGGCACTACTGGGGGACCTAGACAGTAAGTTTGACCCCAGCCCAATTCCACCCAGACGCCGACAGGCACGCCCAGCTTGCCCAGCTTGCCCAGTGCGCCCACGCCATGCCAGCCAGGCGATGGCGTCGCGCATGGTCGCAGGTGACCGCTGGGTGTTGGGCGTTGCAAGCCCCAAGCGACCCCCAGGCAAAGACTTGTTGATATGATCGATTTCTGCGAATTGTTCAAGTCTACAGATTTTCCAGTGGAACTGTGGAACCCAAAAACCAGTACAGGAAGCACCTACTAAAAGGGGCCCAGAATGTGGCTAGTTGGTCGCTGGTTGGTGTTTAGTGAGGAAGCAGTTGTTGTCCAATGCCTCTACTTCTACGCTAGTTCATGGAAGAGCCCTGTTCCAAGAAGTCCGCAAAGGTCAAAGCAGGGAGCAACCAAAACCTTGCTCAACATCTAGAACTGTTTCTTTTTTCTGCATCGGATGAAAACAAAGATATTCTGACGTGAGGAAGGGTGGGCGGAACTGCCGGATCTGGTATGCGGTTCACCTACCAAGTGTGTATCTGTCTGGCTGTGCGTGTGAGTGTGTGTGTGTGTGTGTTAGGTGGTTGGGTATGCAGAAATCTACCATTCAGGGCCCGAGATCTCGATTGCTCAGAACCCGATTGCCGCGTTGCCGCGCACCACAAGTTGCTTCCAGGAAATGTTCAATTGACATCTTCAGAGCAATTAATTCCCAGTTCCCGGGTCGAGCAGAGCAAATCGCGCTCTAATGCAAACATGGCGAGGTGATTCGCTCCCGAAACAGCTTGAGCCTCTGAGCCTCGAGTCTCCAGGCAGAGGTACCAATGCGGCCACATGCAAGAGCAAGCTCTCTCCTGCGAGGCCTCTCTCCAAATCTTGGCTGACGTTGGAATGGGAGCAAAAATTATCAAATCTTGGCAGTTCAGTGGTTGGATTTCAACCACTAAACCACAATAAGCAAAAATGTTCAAAAAAAATGTTTCCCAACAACAAGCACGACATTTGAAGCCCTTTCTCCAAATGAACTCGGTCACAACATGTTTTTGCAACCCAAAACGCACCTGGAACCTTGAAGGCAGAGAATCCACAAGCGATATCCAAAGAAGCCTCCTGGTTGATCCACGCTGAACAGCGCGCACCGAAAACAGGCGCAAAATTCCTCTAGCCGAGCTATTGGTGTGTACAGCACCAACAAGTGAAGAAAGACCATGAACAATCAAAGAATCGGGATAGAGCTGGCACCTGTGTTACACACGGGTGCTTCCTCTCTTTCCCGCGAACGATCAGGACTGACAACCAGTTTGAACAGATCACAGTCGATCTAGGTGACGAAACAGTCCGAAGCGTGTGGATAGTTGTGCGTTGCTCTTGAAACGTGCGTCTTCGTTCTATGCACACGGAGAAACAACAACACCACACCTCAGACTCATCTCGTGAAACAAATTATTGATCAACACTATCACTACTACTTAGCTGGTCGAAATGTAGCAAGGCTAACAGACCCTAATAGTTGATCCTTCCGATACCACCACGAAATGGGGCCAAATGCTTTCAAAATCATAAGGACTCGTCTTGAGGATTGCCCTTCGGATAGACCAGCAAAAGCTTTTGTATAGTTCGTTTCCGGCCGCCGCCAAATAAACACTACAACCATCCTCTTTCCAACAGTCGTAAAGCTGACGATCGGAAGGTTTCCGGCAAGTACTTTCCGCTTTGGGAAACTCACAGTCCAGTTCCATTGTTGAAAGGAGGGCAAACATTTGCAGTTGTGAATTTTAAACGAGCCAGTTAGTACCCCAGTTGCCAGCAAAAAAGGATCCCTCGGACTTGACAATGTGAGGCTTGACCATGTCCAGGGTGTGGAACCCAAGCAAGAAGGGGCTGAGGCTGAAACTCGGGGTCCTCTTGCCTTGGTTCAAGCATATTCAAGCCGCTCTCCAACATTGCGGGCATGATTCCTTCATGACTTGCTATTTCAAACATATCCCACAATCCCACTCCAACTATCTCACTTCCTGAGCGGATTCTCCAGAAACAAGTCTGAACGTTTTGTTTGCCTTAAAACGGTCTTCCCGGAAAGCATGAGTTTCTTGTCCAAATGACAAGAAATCCAAGAAGAAAGACGGACAAAACTTGCTGTGTCGCGCTCAACCAATCTTCTCCCGCCGCTGTTGATTGGACGTCGTTGGAAATAAAATGTGAGTAGAGTTCAGAATAGGGAGTGAGTTCTTGAACAGCCGTATACGACCGGTCCCTCGACTCCTCTTCTTCGGAGGACGCAGCAGCTGTTGGGCCGCAAAGGCCACTCCCACCTAAGCACGTGTAAGCCCCAAGGGCGGTTTGAGGGCTCAGAAAATGGGGGCTGATCAACATTCCAGTTAGGGCCCCCAGCTTTGATCAAGGGTAACTTTTCCCAATGGGATCTTGCTCCCGTAGTGGTGTTCCTACCAGTCATGAATCTCCTCTTGGTACCCTTCCTCAGTCTGGCCCTATGTAGGGGGTAAAGCCTCAACAAGCAAGCTATTTTGAGAGTCAGTGACAAGTTAGATAGACCCAGCGAGCGAGAACTGAAGAGTTAGAGAGAGGGAGTAACCTTGATGGTGTGATAGGTAGGGAATGACCGTTCCTGGTGTTGGGATTGAACCGGATCGGGATTCCCTCAAAGGAAACCGTAGACGGTGGGATGTTGTTTTTCTTTTCTCAGTGTCATGGGGTTGCCTCTTGCCACACCTACATGCCGCTATCACTGCGGAGCAAGCTACATGTTCAACATGCCTGCCACCAAAGGGAAATGATTCCATTCCATGCAAGAAAGACGGTCAACAGACTCCACATGCGAACTTTGGCACTGTCAAGGGCTGAATGCGTCATGTGCAAAGATTAGTACTACTACAGTGCTGTGGATGGGCAGAATCCTGCATCAGTTGGTAGCTGGCTTCTCCCAGTACTGAAATCGGGTTTCATCCAAGTGCTTCTTTCTTCGGTTCCCAATCTGGCCTCAACTTCCAGGATCTGCCAAAGCCGGAAGCATCATTTCCCTCTTTGGCGAGGAGTCGGCGGATCTGTTGTTCAGTGAGCACGCCACCCTTGAATAGGCCTGCCATGGCTGCGTCTCGGCCGTCTCGGCCGTCTCGGTGCCAAAACATGCGAACCTGCCCCCCTTGCCGCCCCCCCCCCCAAAGAGGGGAGGCCTTTGTGAAGGGAATGGGACTCTTCAGGCTGGTGCCAGTGGCCTTCAGACCCTCCCGAGCACCTTCCATTGCCAGCTAAACCAGGTTTTCTTGGACTCAGTGCCACAAAAGAACACACACACACAAAGAAAAGAGAGCAACGAAAACACCCCACTACCCCGTTCCCCCCAAAAAAAAAACAATGACAACAATAAGAGCTCTTAAAAAGAAGGGTGGTTTCTCCGCAAATCAAAGTGGTCGCCCTGCGGCCGTAAAAGGCCTCGACGTCACCCGGCCATCTGCGGCACGTGGCTCGGCCCCGGGCGCTGCGGGCCAAGTCGAGGTGCGCGTCCCGCGCCGTCTTCTCCACACGAGCCTCGAAGCCCAATCCCAGATCCGAGGAGGGGAAAATGAATAACCGGAGTCTCCATGACCCTTCAAACATAAAGGGGTCATGGCCCCATGTTTGAAGGGTCATGGCGACTCCAGGTATACTGTTGAAAAAAACGACCAATTAAAACCATCAAAGAGTTGCCAGCAACTCAGGGAGCGAGAAAAGGGAAACCAGTAGCGAATGAGGGAATGAGCCCAGGGGGCCCCTGAAAGGAAACCAGAAGGGATGGTTTGTAGGTTCTCCAGTAGAGAGCTTAGAAGAAGGGTACCCTTTTTTCTGTAGTCTGTTTTAGTAGGGGAACCCTCCCCCAGAAAATATCGCAACAGCTTGGTTGACGTTGGAAGGGGAGCAACAATTCAAGTTTTAGCAGTCAAGTGGGGATTTCCCACTAAAGCACAATAAGCAAAAATGTAACATGTTTCCCAACAACAACCGTGAATATACTGTGAACGGACGAAATCCGTTCGCACCACTTTGAAACCTTGGGGAACCATTGTTGGTTGGTATTTACAGGGGAATCATCAGAAACCAACTTGCAGGATTTCGTCCATCCACAGTATCTCCAGAAGTTCCTGTTGGAGGTAAAAACACGGTCGGATGATAAAGGTAACCAGACGTCTTCCTCTTGCATGTCAAACACAATATAGGCAACCAACAATTTTCCTGGATGTTAAAGTGTGGCTCCCTCGGTTGTAGGTCAATGGAATCACTGGGTGTTGAAAAGGGGCACCAAGAGGAAGCCCAGTTTTGAGACAGACCAACAGGCATTCACCAAGAACTACCAAAAGATGCTGCCAGAAGGGACGCAAAAAGGGGATGGTACTTTTTATTGGACCCCCTTTGGTTGTATTGCAGGGGTCTCTAAAAGGAAACCAAATACGAAATGATCAGTTTTCCTGACTTCATTCTGGGAAAATCTCGCAACACAACCTTCAATTGCTGTTTCACTATGCACGGAAGGAAAGCGGCAGCTATCAAAAAGGTGAGGCAGTGCCACGCGCCGGGATCTTGTTCCTGGCAAAGTGGCGCGCGCAAAGCCGTGCATCCTCAGGGTCGAGCAGGCTCAACAACTCAAACTTCTTGCCCAACAAATACGCGGTCTCATCTCCCTGATACCTGCGAGCAAACTCGAGGGACGATTCCTCTGCTTCATTCAGGTTGTGCTTGCACAAATCTTTGACGATGCGGAAGGTCGCATCCTCGGAGTGGGCAGCCATGCGCTACAAAGATCGGCAGCGAAAGCAAGCGGAAGCTTGCTTGACGTTGGGCTTGAGGATCGAAAAATCTGAAATTTTAGCAGGAAAGTGGTTGGATTTCCACCACTAAACCACAATAAGCAAAAACAAAATGTTTCCCAACAACAACCATGGAAGGCTGCTGGTTTGCTCAAGTCTCCGCATGCCTCACCTTGACAGCTCAATAACATTGTAGCGTCATATCTCGTCCGATTGATAAACGCAGCACAACAAAACCGAGCAAATATGGGTTGAGGAACAACAGGCTCCCATATGAAGCAAATGCAAAGACCAAACATAAAAGTGGCAATGCTTGGCGGATTGATAGGGGGTGTCCCCTTTTAGGGGGGACTCACACTACTTTTGGAGGTGCTTTCTATCACCCCCCCGAGTAGGATGGGTTCAACTTAGATGCGGAGTCAACATTGATTCCATAGCGGGCAATGATCTCATGGGGTCGTCCTTGACTAGTCTGGACTTGGTATAGGGGCGGTCCCCCTAGAGACCCGTTCGGTGTCACCCTCAAAAGGGATAAACATGGACAAAACATGTGGGATTCACATCCCCTTCGTCACCCCTTGTACTTGCACCGTTCATTTCACCTTCCACGGTGAGGTCTCTGATGCTGACAAAACAGGGCGATCTTGTTTCCATTGGCAGGGCTCCTTGAAAACAACCAACAAGCGAATGGGGCTCAGATGAGCCCAACGCCCGGTGTTTCCCACGAAGAAACGCCAACAGTGAAGACACGCACGCACACACAGAAGGCAGTCAGTTTCTCTGTGGGGTCCCGGGCGTTGGTGTCACCCAAGCGCTCCGCCAGTAACGGCAGAACTGGCTCCAGCGCCATCTGGAGAAACGGGCAGGTCTACGCTGTCAGATCCCAACTCGCGATTAGTGGGTTAAATTCAAAAACCCCGACTAAACCAACTAAAAACCTAAAAACCTAAGGAACCGGACGGCTGGGCACTGCCAAGTTACTTGGATCTTGGTTGCCAAGTCAGTAAGTGAGTGGATTGGCCAAAAATATGTGACCTAACCTTGTATTTACCACTAAAATTGTCTTTCCAAGCTTAAAGTCCAGGAACTCAGTAGCTAGCCACAGTGATAAAACCCACAGGCACAAGTAACCCCACCGAATGGGAGACCTAGTAAGTTATAACTTATAACCTAGGTTCCCAACTTATTGACTTGGGCCTAAGACTCCAGCTACAGGAAACCAGCTACAGGAAACCATGCAGGCAACCCTTCTTTTCCTCCATAAGGCGCGTGGAAGAAAGAAACAAACAAACTCCAGTGGGGATAGATGTCATTTAAAACCCACAGGAGAAGATGACAAACATATTCGTAAGCAAATGGAAGTGTTTTTTCTCGCTGTTTACTTGTAGGAACTCCTGTAGCCGGCTATGAAGGTTAAGCCTTCTTTTGCCACCCCAAAGAATCAAAGGCCAATTCCCTCCATTTTCTTAAGCCCCAATTAAAACAAACAAAACGTGTCCAGAAGTGATAGATTCTCTTCAAAACCCAGTTCAAATGGGGGGGGTTGTGTGGGCTCACCGTGTGCTACCTCATTGGGGCTTCCCCCATGGGCTTGGGAGCTGCCAAAAGCTGCAGGGTTCTTTCCCTTAGACTCTTCAAAGCACCACATTGGTGCTACTGGTACCTTAATCGCGAAACGGTGCATCCTTTACGCCGCATAAGGATTAGTGCCAAAATGGGAGGATTGCCCAGCTCCACTGGGCAGCTCCCCTCAGCAGCTGATGGGAGTAGAATTGATGCCACTCCCACAGCGAGGGAGGAATCCTCCCACCTCACCGGATGCCCTCCCGGCATCATGGGTGAGGAAGGAAAGTAGCGAAGATCAGCTTGATCAATTCGCTTTCGACTGAGGGGAAGACCCGGTTCTCAGTCGGAAATTGCGGGTCCGGATGAGTAAGTTCATCCGCCCATGTGTTAAAGTCGCGCTTCACATGCGACGGTCCTAACATGACCTGGTGGTCATGCAGTGTTAACACAATTTCCATGAGGATGGCCGCATTGGGCATCCTGCGAGTGGAATCGTTAAGCAGGGAGAAAACGTTTCCCTGGTTATCACTAGCAACCAGAATCCTAGTGTGAGAAGCCGAGCCGGCTGCACAAAGCAGAACAGCCCTCACCAAAAGGAGGAGGCCGAAGAGCTCCAAGGCCGCTATCGCCCGCTGCGGGTCCCCAGTAGTGAAGGCCCACGGCTCGCCCTCCGGTGTGATTCTGTGTTGGAACCACTTCACTCGGGACTTGTCGGGGTTGGGCACGTCCGAGCACCAACCACCAACCCATGCATGGTCCGCCTGTTTGCCAGCTCCCGCATCAGATGCCCCCGTCCATGGAAGTGTGGGAGCAAATGGAGATGCCAGTGGGAACCTCTGGTTGAAGAGCTTCCCCAGAAGGATGGCCAGAGCACGAACCAGCTTCGGTGGCCTGCCCGAAGTGGTGCAGGCCTTCTTCCAGCTCCAAAAGGGCTGGAGGAAAGGTTTCGTCAATGGACACGCCGAAGTAGCCCATTGAATCCGGCCCAGGGCTTGTTCCACCTCCTTGCTGGTAAAGATGTCCCCCTGGGCCAGCCGTTTGAGAGTGGCCAGGATTATGACGTGCTTGACTGGAGCCAGCAGCACACAGGGCGTGATTGGGTCCACCACGAATCCCAACCAGGTATTGACCGGGGAGAGCGCCGTCTTCTTCCAAGAAAGCGGGACTCCCAGCGCCAGAAGAGTGGCCAGGATGGCTGTGGCGTCCCAGTCCGCCCTGCTGCATCTGAGGACCCAGCAGTAGTCGTCCACAAAAACTAAGTGCCAGTCCACCTGAGGGAAGATGTAGTACAAGAGTCTGAGCACCAAGGATGCCTTTCTTCCCCAGTACAGTTGTGCCGAGGCCATGCCGTACGTGCCCACTCTATTGACCCACCACCGGTTCTGGATGCAGGCCACCTGGTATTTCCAGTCTTTCTGGAGCACTTTTATGCGCCTGTGGGCCTTGGTGACATCCGCCTTGAGGATGATGAAGGTTTCCCCCTGTGTCGGCGGCTGCCACGTCAGGGGTTCCCCCCTGCTCCCCCCAGGGCGTTCCGTGCCTGGGGGGGTTGGGGGGAATGGGGCCCTCCTATCAGGGCCCTCGGCACCTGGGAGTGGCCCCTTCCCTGAGGGTGTTGACCGCGGAGAGACGTCCAGGCCGCCAGAGGTCTCCATCATCCGCCTGCCCCTATCAGGGCCCTCGGCACCTGGGGGCAGGCTGGTGCTGTGGGGGTCCCTCTCAGGGCCCTCGGCACCTGGGGACTGCCCCTGCACCGGCTGGTGTGCCCGAGGATGGGGCTCGGAGTAGATGAGGATGGTCCGCCGCTGTCCTGAGCCAGTGGATGGCATGGAGGCAGTCTCCAACCATCGGTGCGGTGGTCTTCTCCTCCGTGTGAGCCTGGATGTGTGCGTTTGCTCCCCCTTTTGAGCCATCATAGATCGTCCTGATCTTGTCCGACTCATCAATCCCTGCAAGGGGGCCCGGGCAAAGTTCCTCCGGTTTGCAGCGGCACCTCTCTGCCGCCTCGGAGCGAGTGAAGGGCCCGTCCACCATGTCCAAGGCTCGTTCCTCGTAAAAGGTTGATTCGATTTCCTTGGCAAAGAGTTCAGCCGTTGGGTAGTTATCATGAGCCACTGGCGGGGGGGGATCTTCCCCCAGCCAGGCTTCTCCCTTAAGCTCCTCCTTAGTGGGCCAAACTCCCGGGGAGGTCAAGGTAGGGTCCGAGACTCCCAAGGGGACCCCCTCTTTCAGTGTTAGGGGGAACTCCCAATCAGGGTCACCTGAAAGGGATGCCAAGTGCGACACTAAGTCCAGGAGGAAGGGTTGTCCTGGGCATCGTTCATGGAGGTGCCTCGGTCCTAGGATAGCCCGCAGCTCCTCGAGGTCGGCTTCCTGGAAGGGGTGTGTGGTGGCACCTGATGCCAGGGACATTCGGACCTTGTCAATCCAGGGCCGGGTAAGGGTCATGATCAGGGTGCCCAAAGTAGCCAATGGGGAAATTCTCCGAAAAGGGGGGTTGAGCCTCCCTGGGGAAGGTTTTCCCCCCCCATCCCTCAGGGGGCGTGAGCGGAAACCCAATTGGACAATCGCCACCCGGTCAGTGAGGTGTGGGACCCTGAAAGCGGGCAGGCATTCGGGGCGGTCCAGGACCTGGTCCCCCTGTCCCTCCTTCCCCAGTTGTTCCGCATCTCCGGCCATCGGGGGCATGGGAGATGGGAAGTCTGGGTTCATTGTTCCACGAGGGCTTACGGTGTCTGCCTCAGGGTGGAACTGCCCGTGCAGGCGGGGCTTCGGGGCGTTCTTGCCTCCGGGCTTTGAGCCCTGGTGTGATGAGGAGGGACCGCCTCCTTGACTGGGCCCCCGTTTTCCCCGGGGGGAATGGCCTTCCGGGGGGTCCGACCCCCGCCCCTTAGGTGGTTCCTTGGGGTTTCCCGGAAATTGTGAGGGGATCCGGATGTGCCCCGGCGCTGCGAGTGACACAGCGATGGCTTTGGCCAGGCCTGCCATCATATCCCAAGGGTATCTGCTAAGAGTCGAGGACTCGTTGGTGCCCACATGTGACTGATGCGTGCACCGCATTTGATCCCAGTCCTGGATCGGGAGATCCGTGGCCAGCGTAGTGGCCTTCTTGACCAGCTGGCCCAGGCGGCACTGGTCGAAGGAGATTGCTGTCAAGGAGTTCTCCTCCATCCAAAGCTGCCCCTCCTCTGTGATCCAGAAGGATGAGCATTCCTTGGCTTTGGGCAGCGAGCTGCTCACCACTGGGTCCTCCGGGTGTTCCAGGAAGGACCTGGGCCCTGGCAGAGAAACCGCCGCTCGTGAGGCCCTTGCCAGGCTGGTGATGTACATCTGTCTCAGAATGAGGATGCTGTCATCATCAAGTTGAGTCTGGGCGGCCTGGTCCAGGTGTGGAAGGCCCCAAAGTGTCTCTGGAGTGCGCCCTCGCACCGGGGTGGGAGCCCCCGGTTTTGGTATGTGGCGCAGGATGGACCATGTCCTGCAGTTGGGTCCTCCTCCAATGAAGACCACTCGGCCCTGCTTTGCTGCCGTGCAAAGAGCTCCATACAGCTCGGGTTGGAGCATATCGTGGTCCCCTTTTGGTCCAGACCGTAGGATGTCTACCGCCACCACCATGCTGGAAAGGTGTGGGTAGTTGGCATGAAGACAGCTGTCCAAGGAAGTTGGGTCTTCCTTGCCTGCATAGAGCAGGACAATGATGGGCCCACTGGATGGAACTTTGGGCGATGTGCCCTGTGTCCATCTCAGCCGCTGTACCAGACGCTCAGGGATGTTCTCCATCCACGGGAAGATGTCCAATCCCGGTGACGGCTCCGTTGGACTTGTCAGGGGGGTAGCTGAAAGGCGTTGGCCCCCTTCATTCAGCCCCACCGAGCTCTTGTGGAAAACCACCGGGTCCTGCTTGATGATGTTGGGCGCCGGAAGTGGGATCGGCTGCTTCCTGGGAGTGTCCCTTGGCGTTGCGGTGTGCTGCCAGTCATCCGGCACTCGGGCCTTCTGGGTGCGGCCCCCCGTGTCAGGGCCCTCGGCACCTGCGGGGAACCGTCCCGTCCCCGCCATATCAGGGCCCTCGGCACCTGTGGCTCGGGACTGAGGCGCCGCCGTTGTGCCGGTTGTGTGGCTGTTCTGATCACGGCGTGGGCGTTGTGCACGCTGGTTCTGCCGTCCCCATCCTTGTTCCGCCGAGGATGGCCGCCACCTGGCCTGTCCCCCCCCTGTGTCAGGGCCCTTTGCGCCCCTTCTCGCCCTGCCGGGCCTTATCAGGGCCCTCGGCACCTGAGGCCTCTCGGGGGGTAGGGGTCAGCGCCCCTAGTCAACCCGGGCAGTCCTGCGGGAGGTGGTCCCCCAGGCAGATGCGGCCCATTGCCAGGATGAGGTTGCACTTGTGGGTGCGGCCGCAGTTGCCCGGGCAGCGCCCGCGCATCCAGTTGTTACAGAACTGGTTCCCTTTCGGGTCGGTGGCTGCCTGCTTGTTACCGCCCCGGGACGCCTGATTGTTCGGGTGGGGGGTCTTACCCTTCCCTTTGTTCCCAGGCTTGCCCTTGGACTTCCCCTTGCCCTTGGACTTGTTCTTGCCCTTCTGAGGTGGTGCGTAGTCCATGGATGTCCTGGTTGATGGGCGGCCCCTGGAAAAGGTCTTGATCTTCTCATAGACCTCACGTGTCCAGAACAATGTGTCCTGCCTGACCGACAGCATGGCCGCCTTGAGGGTGTTGCCCTCATGCATCTTCTCGTGAATCTTTCGCCATGCGTTGCGTTCGGCAATTGCCAGGACGTGGTCCTCTGGCGGGGGAAAACGGCCCCCGATGTCCTCACCATAGAACCACTCGTACCAGCTCTCCAAGTCCTCCCGGGTGATGTCGAACTGGCCGAACTGCGGGAACGAGAGGACGCACATGAGGAGGGTGTTGCGGAACACCGCGTGCATCCTCTCGAGCTGGTGGCGAGTTTTGGGCTCGCCCCGCTCTTCCACCTCATCCTCCCGGTCCCAGCCATCAACCGTGCTCTTCTTAGTGGTCTTCCATGGCCGTTCTCCTGGCTCCGGGAGTGCGCTTACCAGGTATTTCATGGGGATGAAACCGATCTCGCCTCCTGCGCAGAGCTTGAACTGGCGCTTCACCAGCTGGTCGCTTCCTTGAAGGGCCAGCTTGGGTTTGGTGAGCTTGGTCTTCTCCTCCCAAACCCTCTCCAGCTGTCCCCGTTCGCACGAGACCGTGAGATTCGGGGCGGTGTCCCCGGGCGTGTGTGGCCCGGGTCCCGCTGTTGCATGCGCCCCAACTCCCATGGATCGTTGAGCCGCGTGAACCACCTGGAACATGCGGGCCGCGATCAGCCGGGAGGTCACATCCGTGTAGTGGTGGTTGTTGGGGGCGAAGCCCAACTCCCCCGGCGCCGTCTCCCTTGCACGGTCGGGCGAGTCCCACCGGGTCGCGAGGTCCTCCATCGAGACAAAGCCCTCATCCGACAGTGTCGCTTGGATGAACCACGGGATGCCCTTGAGGACCATGAGGTTCCTGGCGGTCTTGTGGAGCTTAGCCACTGCGTCCGTGTACACTCCAGGAACTTCCTGTGGTGGTGCCACCAACTCATCTGGTGTCGCCGCCATGGTGTGGGTGGGCGGGATTTCAAATCACAAGACAAAAGATCAAAAGGTCCACTTGAGCCAAAATGGTGGCCCAAGTGGATACTTATTAAGAGTCAAGACAAGCGACCACCTACGGTTAACGCTTTAGCCCAGACTCTTCAAAGCACCACATTGGTGCTACTGGTACCTTAATCGCGAAACGGTGCATCCTTTACGCCGCATAAGGATTAGTGCCAAAATGGGAGGATTGCCCAGCTCCACTGGGCAGCTCCCCTCAGCAGCTGATGGGAGTAGAATTGATGCCATCCCCAACGGACGGATCGCATCAGCTGCCAATACCAACGGACGAGCTGGTCGTTGGGGAGGTCCTCCCTCCACGTATGCCGTGTGGTCCCGCTGTCGCATTTCAGGGCCCTCGGCACCTGTGCGTCCAGCGGTCCGGCTGCGGTCCACCCGGTGCGGACCCCGTCAATCCGCCGCCTGGGATGCCCGGGGACATCTCAGGGCCCTCGGCACCTGTGTCCCCTGGTTCCCGGGGCACTGGCCCCCTGGGATAGGGGTGAGAACATCTCAGGGCCCTCGGCACCTGTGTCTCCCCCCTCCAGGCCCCTTCGGGGTTGCGTGTCAGGGCCTTCGGCACCTGCGCTCCCCGCTGCCCGCGGGGCTGGGCCCCTGCAAGGGTGCCGGGGAGGGCGTATCAGGGCCCTCGGCACCTGCGCCCTCTCCCCCTGCCTCCTTGCCTTGAGGCATGGGGGGAAGCGTGTCAGGGCCCTCGGCACCTGCGCTATCCACCCCTCACTCAATTTCCGGGAGGACGACCGCCTCCTTGTCCGACTGAGTGTCCACGCTCTCGTCGGTGTCCGAGGAGAGGGAGATGGAGGCCTCGGAGTCCTGTGCTGCGTAGGGCTCCACGGCCATCCACGTGTTCGGGAAGGTGAAATGCCGGAAACATCTGGTGCATCCCAGGTACACCTCCGGCTCAGCATGGAAGTCCTGCTCCGCCAGCTCCGAAATCTTGAGCGGTCCCGGCCTCCAGCCGCACCCCACTGTGACTCCATCTGTGTCCAGTAGGTGCATGCTGTAAGCTTTGGTGGGACCCTTTCGGGCCGTGGTGGCTACCACCGTCAGTGGACCCCGAGGCGGGGGCACCTCATCCGCAGCCATCTTGGTGATGGCCGGCTTGTTGGCGGGGATCACATCCCAGCTGGCATTCGAGGGCGGTGTGTCCGGGACTTCCTTGAACAAGGCCTTCGGTGAGGCCGGGCACTCCACCTTGTCCTCCCAGTCCTCATGTCCGAGGTCGACTCGGACCGCCCTTCCTGCCTCGAGTTGCATGGACGGGAGCTTCTGGAGGACCTGGTCCCAGATCGAGCACACCACGTGTCGCGTAGACATCCGCCGTGGACTCCTTGAACCAGTTTCCCAGGTACTGGCGCTGGTCCCTCGGTATGTGCGCCTGGAATGCCAAATCCGGCATGAAGACCCGGAAGGAGTACCATGAGAGTTCAGCCACGTCCTTGACTGGCGCGCCCTGCTTCCCCAAGGCGTCTTTGAGCCACCTCAGGGACCTGTCTGGGGTTCCTGGGCGGGGGATGAAGCCCGTCCTGTCCTTGTTGATCGTGGGGATCAGGTAGTCCATCTCGCGGAACTCCTCCGAGGCCCTGAATCTCTTCCACCACCGCTCCAAGGGGATCCACCATCTGGCCCCCGAGAAGGAGAACAATGGGGCGATGAGCGGGACCGGGTTCCGTTTGATGGCCACTGCCGACGTGGTCTTCGTTTGCCAGGCCAGCAGCTCCAGGGTGTTGCTCGTGGACTTGACCGTCTGCGGCGAGGTGTGCTGCACGTCGTTG
The DNA here is from genome assembly GCA_963377175.1 of Effrenium voratum. Taxonomy (NCBI): domain Eukaryota; class Dinophyceae; order Suessiales; family Symbiodiniaceae; genus Effrenium; species Effrenium voratum. The sequence goes on from CAUJNA010003273.1 coordinate 354,559, forward strand.
AAGCGCGCACTGCAGGCCAGGTTGAACCTGGCCATCGCCATGATGTACCTGTCCACTGCTTTGGTCAGCTCCGGGACCCGGTTCTCCGGCGGGGCCCCTTCTGCCCCTTGTTCCAGGGCCCAAACAATTGCCCGGGTCGGAACCACCGCCTTGCGCTGTGGCTTGACCTGGGTGTCCACCAGCGTCTCCTGGATGGCTTTCCGCTTCTCCAGGAGTTGTTTGTGTTCGTCAACGTTGAGCATGCCGAGTTTAATGGAGAGCCACTTTAAAGTGCCCCACCACTTCTGGAGCTTCGCCGGGGTGACCTCCAACGTGACCGCCTGGTTCATGAGGTGCCGGACGTCGCCGGCCGTCCAGGGGAGGTTCTGGAAGCCGATCTTGCGCATGCCCTCATAGGCCAAGCAGTGTGCCGGATGGTACGGAACCGGGCATCACCAAAGAGGTGGCCAAACTCCTCCAGCTCCCTGGCCCCCATCACCTGGTGCATGTAGGGGATCTGGTGCCGGAAGGGGATGAAGTATCCCAGGAGGCGTTCCAACCACCTGGCCCTCAAGTGTTGTTCCAACGCTCTCTGAGATGTCGGCAATTGGGTTTGATCTTCCCTGGTTTCCAATGCCGCCACTTGTTGGCCACTGCCAGGACATCCGGGGCCTCAATCGATCCGGAAAGGATCCACTCTTCGCGGTCCCGGATGGCCTGTTCCATTTCCAGTGGAGAATAGGTGTGCGATTGCCTGGCGCCTGCCGCACGAAACAGAAGTTGTTGCAGGGTCTTAGTAGCGAGCTCCAAATCCGCCTCCTCCAGCGGTTGTGGTTGGGAGCCGAGTATCCTCGCGAGGATCAAGTTGTAGGTGTCCGAGGCCACCAGGACGTGGTTGCCGTCAGGTGCCAGCCCCACGATCCGTGTCCACGGCCGCGGGTCAAAGACCACCGCATCCGGGTTGGCGACCTTGTCCTTTTTGACCCATTCCAGGCAGCACGCCACGAGGATTTCCCCGTCCGACTGCACTGGTGCAAATCCAAGGTCATGCAAAATCAACTGGAGCGCGGTTGGCGCCCCTAGGAAGGTCGTCCCAAACGGGGAAGGGAGGCGGGGCCTCCACATCATCATGATCCACTCGAGCCGGGGGCCTAGTCCCTAGGTGCAAACCCCAACCAAACAACAGGGGGCCCCCCAAAACCCCGGAAAGTCAACCCCGAAACGGAGGAAACGGGGGAAAAAGGGGGACCCAGGGAGCCGCCCCGAAAAGGGAAAACCAAACAAGAGAGGGGAACCAAGGCGCACCCCGGATCAGCCCAAGCCGCGCCAATTTTCCTCGCCTGGTGCAAGTCTGGGCCTGCGCTGTTCCCTGGGGGGGGATATCAGCGCCTTCGGCAGCTGTCCCCCCCCCGGGGTGCGCTGCGCATCCGTTCCGGATGGCCGCGGTCCTGGATGGTGTGCCGGAAGATGGCGTTGTCCCGCATCATCACGCGGCCCCCTTCGCGATGTCATCGATGCGCTTGAGCGCAGCAGCCTCCGGATTCCGCAGAATCAGCTCCCAGATGGCATTGGAGACGTGGCCTGTCTGGGTGGTCTGGCTGAATCTGAACCTGGGCACCTTCTGGTCCACGATGGAGACGTCCCGCAACGGGGCCGAGGGCTCCACCCGGCGGTAGTACTCCAGCCGCTCCTTCACCCAGCGGTTGTAGAGGCCCTCCGGCGGCTCGTCCAACACCAGCTGCAAGATGGCCTTGCCGGCCCGGATCTGGAGGAGGCGGGTGCCCCCTCCCCCGGCACGCCAGTACCCCTTACAATACTTGCACATGTAGCCCCCCCGGGTCTCCCCTTTTGTCTTCGGGATGAGTTCCCACGGGGTGACGGAGCTCAGGACCAGGCCACACTCCATGTGCGCCCAGAAGACATGCTTCATCTCCACCGGATAGTTCTTCTTCCGGTAGTCCTTACCCACCACGCCGTGGACGTTGTCCGCCGTGATGGGGGGGTAAACGATCCCCTCATCGCCCTCGCCTCCCCTGGGGCGGATGTCAGGGCCATCGGCACCTGTCCGGCACCCAGGGGCGGAGGGGTCCAGGCCCATCAGCTTGATCATGTCGTTGGTGTAGCCGAGCTTGCGGTAGATGGAGGGGGCCACTGAGTCGGGGACTGCGCCGACCCACCACTGCTTCGTGTTGCAGCGCCAGTTGACCTTCACCTCCGCCAGGGCCCCCGGGCCTCCAATGCGGTCCATGAGGGCCTTGTACACCTCTGGGAACTGCTGGAGGCTCTCCACCGGGACCGAGATGCGCTCGTCGCATACCGCCCGCAGGATCATCTGCTCCTTGGAGTCCGCCACGTCCTGGACCGGGAGCTGCATCACCTCCGCCGGGGTGTCCGTGAGGAAGGCCCGGGCCGCGAGGACCTTGCCCATGGCCCGGTAGACCAATCGCCACTCCGGTCCTGTCTGCGGAAACGGAAGGCCCTCCTCCTTCAGGAAGCACCGCGCGTCCTCCTTCAGGGTCTCCCAGCCCTCCAGGCGGGTCTGATTCTGGGCCTTGTTTTTCGGGCCCCGCTGCCTAGGGCCCTGCAGCAGTGGCAGAGACTCCCAGACTCCCCAGAGCTGGCGCAGGGTGTAGCTGTGCCCGAACATCCCCAGTAGGCCTGGGAGTGTCCAGGACGAGATCTGGCGCGTCCAGTGGAAGTCCTCATCCGGATCGTGGGGGGCAGCCCAAAAGATGGATCGCAGGTCCCCAGGGTAGGGTCGGTCCCCCGCCTTCGCCTGCTGGTTCAACTCATCAACGGAGTACCTGGCCCAGGGGAGTCCACCCACCTGGTGGTTCCTGGGATGCGTACCCTTCTCCAACGCCTCCGGATTCACCTTGGTGAGGTTTTTCGCCCAATCCGGGACGTGTACCGGGCCCGGTCGTCGGACCCAGCGGCCCGCAAAGATACGGACCTCTCCGACCCGTTTGCTCATCATCCAGCGCAGGACCGAGAGCTGCACCTCCGGGTCCTTGGTGTCCAGGCCCACCGGGGTGGCGGACGGCTTGTCAGGGCCCTCGGCACCTGAGCTCGTCACGCCAGAGCCCGAGGCTGGGGGGATGGTGGGCGGCCTGTCAGGGCCCTCGGCACCTGGGCGCGCCGCACCAGAGCCCCCCGCCTTTGGTATGGGATCCCTGTCAGGTCCAGCGAGATGACCGCCTTGGCCTCAAGGTAGGAGTCCGTGAGGGATGTGAGGTCGTCCATACTGAAGTCCCTCCATGCCGTTGTCGGCTCGAAGACCCCAGTCTCAATGGCGACCCGGACCTCACTAGGCCACGCACTGAAGGGAGGCGCGATGGGCTCGAGCATTCTGGTTTCGAGGGAGCCCTTCGCCTGTCTGGCTTGGTGTTTCGCTTTCGCCTCCTCCGCAGTGGTCTGGGCCTGGAGGAGCTCCGGTGTGGGTCTCCCCCAGTCCGCACCCAGCTTGTCCAGCAGCTTCTCACGGAAGAGGTCCAAGTCCAGGTTCTTCAGGAGCAGGCCTCCATCACCTCCTCCGTCAATGGCCCCCCCTTGAAGTTCGTGGAGGACCGCCGCGGAGCGCTCCACCGCTTCCACCTGGTCCGCCTTCTTGGCCTCCTCCTGGGCGATGGTGGTGGCGTTGAGCCGGGTCTGAATCTTGAAGGCCTTCACCGCAGACGGGTGGAAGGCTCTGCATTCCTGGCCCTCTTCCTTGTCGCCTGGCAATGGGGGCCTCTCCCCCGGTGGGGCCGTCAGAAACTCCTCGTCCAGCTCCATGGGGCAGTTCCTGATCACCGCCCGGACCGAGGAGGGGACGAAGTCCGAGAAGCTGGCCTGGTCCGGGTTCTCGCAGGCCATCGGGTCGGTGGCCAGCTCGCTGACGTCCACCGAGGCACTGAGCTTGAGGTCGCGGGCCCGGTCCGTGTCAGGGCCTTCGGCACCCGCGGACCGGGCCGCCGTCCAGACCGCATTGCCCTGGTCATCCACCGTCAACTGCCAATGCGTGCCCGCCATCTCCAGGGTGGCCGAGTTGGTCGCCGTGTCAATGGGCTCCGTCTTCTTGCCGCACCCCATGCACTTCGTGGCGCCCTTCTTCACCCAGGGCATGGTGCAGCAGGGGCAGATCCAGGATGTGGGCACCTTGCCCAGGGGGCGGTTCTCCAGGCCCCCGTACCCCAAGCCAGCGCGCTTGCCAACCTGCTGTCCCGGGGTGCTGAGCCGGGCCTCATGCTCGTACTTCATCTTGGCGATGTAGAAGGCCTCCACAACGCGCTCCAGGCCCCCCTGCTTGAGTTGGGGGCCCTCAAAGCCTCGCAGGAGCCGCTGGACGTCCTTGGCCTGCAGTCGGCGGAGCCTAGTGGCCGTGGTCGCATCGAAGCAAGGGAAGTCGCCCGCCATCTGGTCGTCGCTGAACTGGTAGAGGCCCTCCGAGACCTTGAGGGCCTTGGTGAACACGCTCCCCCCCGGCGGGGGGGCTGCGGGGTTCTCATCCTCCTCCGAGGACGCCTGCTCCTTGACCTTCGCCATCAGCTCCCGGCGCCTCTGCCACTTGGCGTCTGCCCGGGCATCCAGGCGGGCCTCCTCCAAGCGGGCTGCAGCCGAGGGGAACCTGGGCATCGGCAGCTCCTTCTCGTCCTTCGCCAGGAGCTCCTCCATGGGCACGTCCTCCTCCGGCGGGTTCAGGAGCTCCAGGAACGCCCCTGAGGGGCGTGTCAGGGCCTTCGGCACCTGCGCCACCCCAGGGGCTGCATCTTCCATCGGCTCATCCTCTGCCTTGCGCTTGGCCGGGATAAGGGGGGCCTGCTCCAGCTCATCTGCGCTGGAGAAGAAACGCTCGTCAGGTGCCTGAGGGACCTCAGCAGCCAAAACGGTCCATCCTTCTTCCTCCCTCTTCACGAGGTTCGCCAGGTACTTTGCCATGGAGGCCTTTGCCTTAGCCTTGGCCTCTGCTACCGCGGCACCAGCGTAGGCGGGGGCGTACATGGCTTTGAGAGTAGGGGAAAGAAAGATTTCAAATCACAAGACAAAAGATCAAAAGGTCCACTTGAGCCAAAATGGTGGCCCAAGTGGATACTTATTAAGAGTCAAGACAAGCGACCACCTACGGTTAACGCTTTAGCCCAAAATGCATACATGAGCCTCAACGCTTTGGGGGACAGCCCTGGTTTTTGGACAAGATAAATCCAAGCTAGACTCCTACACAGGGTGAAAGTGGATGGCACGATGTTCTCTTGGGAAACGGGAGGACAAAACCGAGGGAGTTGCACGAGCCGCTGGAGTTGAATCTGAATCAAGCACCTGGGTGGAAACAGGGTGGCCATTCCCGCACCACTAGCAGCTGACTCAAACAGAGCTTTCAGATTTCACCCCTTCAAGCAAAGCGGGTGCAAGTCTTCCTCAGAGACTCCCACCTTGAGTCACAATCAAAGCCTAGTACTACCCAAAGCCAGAATCAACTGCGCGGCATCCGCACCTATGTGTAGGGGGGACTAACATGGACTAACCCAACTGCAAAATGGAATTGTCCATCGACAGTATGCTTGGATAATGCTTGTCCCCGGTTTACAACTTCTAACAAAAAAGAACTTGTACCCCAGCTGGTACACACCTCCAGGTCCAGGGGTGTACTCATCCGGGGTTCCCCGTAATTACCCCAACCACTCAAAGGCCACTCGCCATGAAGGTGCCGTGCCTGGATGTCACGTCGCGACAGGCCCTGGTGATCCAACTCCAAGCAAATGGCCTCGCCAGACTTTCCGAAAAGAGAGGACATGAAGCAACATGCGATGATTTACGCTAAGGCACGTGTCCACCTACCTATAATAGTACATACACGTGCTTGCATGCTAATGTTAACCCTGGATTAACAAACCCCTGGTTGATTAACAGGGGGGTGTCCCCTTTTAGTGGGGATTCATTACTTTTGGAGGGAACACCCCCCCTAATAATGGGACGGGTTTATTAATCCTGGGTCAACATTATGTATAAAGTACATTATGTTGGTCTCGGGTTTAGCTTGGAGCGGGGTTCCTTTTCCGGAATATGCCTTAAAGATGAAGCTTGGGGCTCGAGTGGCTTGCTTTGGGACAACCCGCTAAGTTTAGTAAGCTTAGGTTTCAAGGATCGGCGTTTAATAGGACGTTTTTCCCCCCGTTTTTTTCTCCCCCCGTTTTTGTGTCCCCCGTTCTTTTTTTGATTAATAACAAAAAACAACATAAGACACGAGAAACACTTGAGTACCAATATATACAGTTGATGCCCTAAACATTGCAAGGGGAACAGGGGCAAACCCCTGTTCTGCTGTAAGTTTCTCGGTGGATATGGTTGGACCCACTGTAGCCCTGTTTGGCGAAGTGTTGCTTTCCTCCCCCTTCTTTCACGTGAAGCGTACTTGGCCCACTTGAGCCACAACTAAACCTGGTGAAATACGCCCCTGGTTGATTAACTTGCTGGTGCTCAGGGAATGAGAAATGCAATGACCCATATACACCAAAACCAACTGGTGGTTTCCTTTATTGGGGAATCCCAAAACGGTTCATTCCATTTCTCATTCCCTGCCTATCGCACCGAACGCAAGACTGAAATGGGCGGGGGGTCTTTGCTTTTGGGGATTCAGCCCACTTTTGGAGAGGTCTTCCGGAACCCTATGAATGATTTCCCTGAAAGCCGGCAAACATCCTAGGGCTCCGATTCCTGTTTTGAGCAACCCCCAAATGAAGGTCGTTGCATTCTTGAGCATCCCCCGATCCTGTGCTCGGACCCCTCAAAATCGTTCTTGATGCCAAGGAACTTAAGCAATGGGAAGGGGTTCTTCGGGGTCAACCCCGGAGTGCAGGGCATCCGCAAGAGGACTATCCACCTTCCAAATTTGATGGGGATCTTTGAGCCCGAGTCTCCCAAACGACCTTGAACAAATTAGGTCCCAAGATATGCCCGCTCTAATAGGCACCCCGTTTTTCCAAGGGACGTGCCTACTTCTTGCGCTTCTTGAACATTCCGTAGTTGGAGGAACTTGCCTTCAAGTTGGGGTACTGTTGGGCTATGCTTAAAACCAGGTGATGTATGGGTTTGCCTCAAACTAGGCAACTCCTTTAAAACGGGTGGCTTCCTTTTGGCTTTCCTTTTGGTTTTCCTTTACCCACTTCCGACCGAGCCAATCGACTGGCCCAAGAAACAGTGACCAACACTTGTCGAGCAGAAAGCCAACCAGTTGGGATGGAAGCAATATGGGTGTGTCTCTTTTGGGGGACCCACACAACCCATGGTTTTCCCTTTGTTTGTTTTCAACCACAAACAAAAAGGGTAGCGAGCCTCAAATAAAGGGGAGCCACCTCTCCCGAGCCCATGGACTTCCGACTTCCGACTTCCGACTTCCGACCCATCCCCCAGGCGAGAGGTTTGCGGAGGCCTGTAAGAGCAGCGAGCTGGAGTGGAAGACCTGGGGTTTTCAGATTTCAGCTCACAAGGTACCTCCAATGCGCGGCTTTTGTTTTTGCCGTGCCAGGGGGAAAAAATGGGGCACAATTGTGTCCAGTGATAGACTGCCTTGAAAACTGACCGGGGAAAATAAACCATGTTCCTAACCAAATGGAATCGTGGCTTCAGTGTGGGGAACACTTCTGCAGGTTTACGAATGTGTAGCTTGGAAAAAGCTTGGGTTGACAGTTGGCTTACTCTCCTGCAGATTGAAAGGGGAAAAAAACATTTGTAGAGGAATCCCCTCTTGAAAATTACACCCCCCCTTTTCGGCTCCACGTTGGAATGCAGGGAGAGCAAGCTGGGGTTGCGTCTTGGGTTTGCTTGCGCAGCTTATTTGGCATATGGGGTTGACGTTTTGGCGTTTGCTTCTGGGCTTGTGGCTTCGCGACCCTTGGCATGGGCGTGCAAGAAACGGATTCTGTTGAATTTGCAGCCCCCAAACCTAAAAATGAACAGAACCAAACAACAACCAAAAAGAAACAACTTGCCAAGAGCAGTGAAGACAGGGTTAAGTCTAGTTCTGGGGTGTACTGCTCACTTTCGATCTAGTGGGTTGGCCAAGACAGGGAACCAAACTGTGTGCTTACGGGGGAAGAGTAAGTTTACCGGGGTTTCACCTGGGTTATACACAAGTTTACAACTCTAGCCGTACCCTCTGCAACTTGCCCAGCTTGTCACAAAAAGAAAAAAAAACATGGTCTGCCGAAGCTTCGGAAGGCGTGTGCCCAAGCTTGGTGAACCACTAGCCAGCTATTCGGAATCCTTCAAGAATTCAACAGCATTCTGAAATGGGGTGGAGTCTCTGACAGTTGGATGCTTTGGAGTCAACCCTGTGCCAACTTTTCAAAACCAAACCCTCCCCTGACTTAGACCTGCACCAATCCTTCACATGTTTATCTCTAGAAAGGGTACCCCCCCGAACCATAGCACCTGCACAGGAACCGCTGCCTAGATCCGACCATTTTCCTAAGGGGACCCATTTCTGGCAGGTGTAAAAAGGTTGGTCTTCCAATGACAAGTGGTTCTTGAATATGCAAGGGGTTGGCCTCAACCCTTTTCTCACTTCCTGAGTGGAGTGGCCAACAAAACTCTGAACCTTGTGTTTACCACTAAACTGGGCTTCCTAAAAAGTTTAAAGTGCACGAACTCAGGAAGTGAGGGATTGGCCCCAACCCTTCTTTCGGACATAATTGCCGCGCCTGTTTCACACATTGACTTTTGATTCTGCATGGTCTTTCAAGAGGTTATAAAGATACTCACTTGCCCAGTTCCCAGAAATAAAATATGATCACCTATTGCGACATGACGAAACATGGGAAGCCACAAAGAAAAGAGCTAAATGGTCAGATCCGGTCGATTCGCCGTGGGCAAGTGAGCATATTGTGGGTATCTGTCTTTTTCGAGGGCACAGAACCAACAAAAAGTATTTTCCGAATAGCGGTGTTCCGGCAAAGAATGCCATGTTTGCCATGCCTTCAAAATCAGGGAGGCTAAGTTTTACCATCCTGCAAGGCGGGGGTTTTGGTCCGATGCCTAGCCTGGACGTTCTTGTCTGCGATGGTTCGCAACATAATGGCGATGTACGCCGACCTCGGCCACCCGCAGACACAGAGACACAGACCGCCCGGTCATGCGCGCGGGGTGCTCACGCGCACCTTGAACTCTTCACGCAAATTTTCGCACTTAGAGACATAGTTTGCACGAACACACCTGCACAGCCCGCGCACCCGCCCACGCACCCACCCACGCACGCCGGCACGCACGAACGCAGGCATACACACGCGGTCACACAGGCCTGCCCACATTCACACCAGACATTTGCACACATGTTGGCACCATCACAAGTTCTCAAATTGCAAGGTTTGATCATTGAACCCCAACCCTTGCCTCCAGTACCCCACGTGACGGCTGTTTCCCTCCCAAATAGCTGCTTATTCTTGAGAAAAAAAAGGGGAGGTCGAGGGGGTTTGTATCTGTGAGTGAAGCATAGCCAAACCAAAAAAAACAATCAAGCGCACATGATATGTCTAAATGTCGCCTTTGACTTGCATTATTTTGCCTCACGCGTAACGTCAGGTACAAGCCCTCGTTTGGCTCCAATATGCTCCAAGTATTCTTTGAATTCGCAAGTGGCAGTTCAACACGCCGCAGCACTCACCCACAAAGCTGATAGAGCAAAAACGTGAAAGATATGTTTCTTCCTTGTCTCTAATTGACCGTGGCCCAGATCTGGGGTACACGGGACATGCAATTGTCTGACGTTCCATATCTTAACATGTGTTTGGAGGCGATCCCCGAAGAGCTGCAAGTTGGTTTTGGGCTCCAGATAGTCATGCTCAAGAAAGCCGACAAGGTGGTCTGAATGGGTGGAAACGAGTAAGACAAGCACATGTCTATGATGGTTTCCGCTACTACCCCCAGGGTAAACTGGAGTGTATACCCTTTATGCAGTGGCTGTATAGTGGCTGTGTCTCCCAGCATTCAAGCCCTGAAGGTAGTGGTTTCGGGTGGAAACCATCTTAGAACATAAGCTTTCCCGTCTGGGAATCTTTTTAGTTCAGGTCTCTGGGATCCAAAAGCCCCAACTCTTCAGGGCGGGTCCCTGGAGTCATGTTGAACGCCTGAAACAGATTCACTTGGTTGACGTTGGAAGGGGAGCAAAAAATTAAATTTTAGCAGTTAAGTGGGGATTTCCCACTAAACCTCAATAAGCAAAAATGTCAAATGCTTCTCAACGACAACCATGTTCATATCTGGCATGGGACATGCGGCCTTAAGTTGCTTCTCCCACACACCCAAATGCTTCGCACGTTTGCTTCCAGGGTGGCACAAAAAAACACCTCCTTACATGTCTTCTCAGATACCCAGTCAAAATGGAGGAAACAAATCGGCATCCTTTTTTGGTTGGTTGAGTTGAAAGGAATCAGAACCCTTCCCCAAAAAAAAGAAGAAAAGGAAGAACAGAGAGCGGAATCCACTGGTTGCAACTGGGTTTTGAAACAAGTCCTTGAGGTTGTGCCCCACCCGTAACTATCTCGCTTTCTGAGTTGACGGACAAAAGACACCTTGCGATCTGTGCGCTGCTCGGTGGGAAAGGTAGTTAAATGAACCGAGAGGTCCCCTGAAAGGAAACCAGAAGGCATGGGTTTGAATCGGGGTCTTTCAAGAAAAGTAGCCAAAGTGCTTCTTGCCACTAGAATGGTTCCTCCAAATGATCTTGAGTCCAACTCTGGGCTGTGCTTTTGGGGTCGGCTGAAAAGCTGTGCAAGGATTTCCTAGGTGCCGGCCAAAGGGAAGCTGCGGTCGGTCATCCCAAATCAGTGTGGACTTCAAGCCACTGGGGTAGCAAAAAGGAATCCAGTTACTTGAGTCTTCGATTCGCCCAGTGAGTAACGGTGAGTAAGGAGTCAGAAGAAGAAACAAAAACGTTTGAAGCCATGTATACGTTTGAAGCCCAGGTGGCCAACACCACGTACTAACCTAGCAACGAACATCCAGCAAGAAAAGTAGGCCGGGGCGGGGCCAAAAAGGCATGCACGGCAGTTGTGCCAAGCGCGCGGCAGCATGCTATCGCCATCCTGCCAATCGGGGTGACTCATCTTGGTTGCCCAGTCAATGGGAAAAATTGGAGTCCTGCAAATTTTAGGGGGTCCCCTTTTTTGGGACACACCCATCTGCGAATGATTGTGGGTGAACAACTTGTCACAAAATGGGGCGGATCCTTTTGGCAACCTCCTTTCATGGCACACAAACTAACGGTCCCCACAAGGGGGTTCAGCAAGTTGCTAAGCGCCCCGCCCCCCCAACTCCATTTATCCAGGCTTCAAAAAAGGAAAATGGCTCACAATACATTGCGATCTCCAGTGGTCGAAATCCCCCTCCAATTCCATTTGAGTCGCAATCAAAACCTGGTACTAAAATGGCCTACCCAGAACCAAGTACAGGATTAAGAAGGCGGCCGCAGCTATTTATGGTTGGGATCGTCACTTACTAACCTTCATCTACCGGGTTTTGATTGTGGCTCATTTCCACTCAACGGTGGGGATGATCCATTTTCAGACGGGAATCCACCGGTCGCCTCGCGGAGGCGACCCCCCGGGCAAGCGATGGACACGCAGAAAAACCCGAAGGGAGGGTTCCTGTGCACAAGACTTGGTTGACGTTGGAAGGGGAGCAACCAAAAATCATTTTTAGCCGTTCGGTGGTTGGATTTCCGACTAAACCACAATAAGCAAAATGTAAACTGTTTCCCAACAACAACCATGACAAGGTGTTTGGGACTGCTGTTTTGTTTCACCCTCAAAAATGCAGAGACCTGTGGCGATTTTCTTCTTCGAAGCGCCAAAAGTTGAAAAACAAATCGTGGGGTAGGACAGTTTCAGGTTTTGCAACCACATAGCAAACGAGAGACATGGCTTCCTCGCATAGCCACAGCATGCTGTCACTGTGGCAGATCCTCAAGACTGTCTACCAGCCCTACATAGGTGTCTTTGTTTGAGTGTTTGAGGGTACCCTTTTTGGCTGGCAAACTTTGGTCTTTATTCCCCAGTTTTACAATTTTGGAGCCGGTTTTTCCCAATGGAATGGATTGCAAGGGTGTGAAACTAGCCCCAAAAAGAGAAACGACACACCAAACTCCGGGCAAATGATGGACGCGCAACCCGAAACCAGAACCCCCCCCCCAAACCTACCCTTGGGAAAAACACGTAGCCGCCCGTCTTTTGGTGGGGCTTTGGATCAGGTTGAGCCGGCCCCTTGCAACATGCTGCACTGGTTTAAGCAACTTCCAACCCCAACCTGCCCACCTCGATTGCAATTTGACCCTGGATCTAAGTAGAACCCGTCCTATGAATAGAGGAGGGTTTCTTTCAGAGGTGAGGAATTTTCCTCTAAAGGGGGCACCCCTCTTGCTCAACCACCTGAAAATTGTACCGCCCAGAAATGTCTGGGTGTTGCGGGTAATGGGCACGAGACAAACCGGGCGTATAGTAGGCTTTGTGATCGCTTGTGGGTTCGTGCGGGCGTATTGCGGGTTTGTGCGCTCGTTTTGTGGGCGAAAGTGGTACGACAACAGCCATCTCTCACCCGAAACACTGTTTAAACAGCCAGGATTGAAGGGGGTTGATGGAGGGAAGGGTTTGAAGGGTTGTCGAGTTCAACGTCGCAATAAATCAGGTTTGGTGGGCAACAACCGAATACAAGAGAAAGTGCGGTGAAACAAAAGGGAAACACCCAAGAAGTCCAATTTCTCTTGACAGTCGTTTCGCTGCAGAAGTGGTACGAAACAGGCGAAAGTACTACAATGACCAAACGCCCCATTTGCGTATGGGTCAAATTTTGTCACCACCAGGCTATGGACCGCAGGTTTTTGTCCCTAATTCCATTTACCAGACCAATAAATATTGGGGGATTCCCATTTGTTGACCCAGAGCCATGTTTCTCTGGTTTCCAGCGGGCAAGTGTTTCCTCCGGGGTTCTCTATTATCCTTTGGCCGGGGCATGACGCCAATGGATCTTAGATCCCAAAGCCAGCCACTTTACCGTACAACAACCCCCCCTTCCCTCAGTTGCTGTTTGACCTCCCGAGCAACGAAACCCAACCCAAAAATCCGAAGAAACAACACATGAGCTGGAAAAAAAAAAACGTATTAACACTCTTATCCCAGGATGTTTTCATTGCAAATCCAAGCGGCGGTCTTCATAAGAGTGAGGTCCCCCAAAAACATGCCCCTTAAGTGTATGAGGTCTCAGGTGTGTACACCGCTGCAAATTGTTGCTGGCTGCTGCTGCTGGCTGCTGCTGCTGCTGCTGGCTGCTGCTGGCTGCTGCTGCTGCTGCTGCTGGCTGCTGCTGGCTGCTGCTGCGGCTGCTGCTGCTGCTGCTGGCTGCTGCTGCTGCTGCTGGCTGCTGCTGGCTGCTGCTGCTGGCTGCTGCGTCTGCTGCTGGCTGCTGCTGCTGCGGCTGCTGCTGCTGGCTGCTGCTGCTGGCTGCTGCTGCAACTCATTGCTGGGATCTGCAGAAACAAAGAAAATGCAAACTACAGAAATGGGCCACTCCTGATCCAAGGCATCTACGACTTGCGCGCGACTTGCGCGCGACTTGCGCGCGACTTGCGCGAAATTTAGCAATCTTCCGGATTCTTTCGACCATGCGGATGATGATGATGATGAATCATCACTGCGTCACTTGCGCTTCACTTGCGCTTTACTTGTGCGGCCCCATGTTTGACTTGCGCGGCCGCTCCTGCAACACACTCCTGCCATTCAAATTACAAGCGGCGGCGCAGCTAATTTGATAGGTCCAAAAGACCTGGGATCATGCCTGACATTGACACATACAACGTTTTTTTTTTTTCCGACTCACATGGCCCTGGCTTCCCGTTTTGCCTTGTCCTTGTTTGGTGTTTCCCTGGGCCCTAACCCAAATCCGAAACAACACGCGGTGAGCCTTGGTTTACCGGGTGTGCCCTGGCTTCCTGTCCCTTGAAGCCGCTCCCGTGGCTGGGAAAACCGCCGACCCAACCCCTCCAGCGACCCCGGACCCCGCCTGAGCGCCCCGTGTGCGCAGCTCATAAGCGAGCTTCTGCAGGGCTGCATCTCTGAGGCCTGGCGCAATACCAGCTGCGCGAAGAGAATTCTTCACCACCCAAACGGCATGGGCTGGCAACAAACTGACCCCTACTAGAAAGGAGGAGAACCAACCAAAACTTGCCAAGAACAGTGAAGCAAATTTACTACATGTCCGGGCGATTCCCCTCGATCCCCTGCTAAAAGTTGAGAGAACTGGCCCAACCACTAAACCAACGAAAAACAACTAAAAACCAAAGGAACCGGATGGCTGGTCCCGAACCGCCAAGATGTGAAAAAGCCCAGGCATCTCCAATAGAGCCAGGTGTGGATGTCCTATGGGGCGCGTTTTTCGGGTCCATGTGCTAGATGATTCATGACCCTACTGTGGATGGCCGAAATCCATTTCGCACCACCGAAGAAACCCAACGGAATGATTTGGTTCCCTGGAATTACCAACAATGGTTTCTCATGGCTTCAAAGTGGTGCAGGATTTCGTCCATCCACAGTATGACCCCTTCATTTTGGGCAACGACACCATTTTCCAAGGGTCAGAAGGTGGAGGACTTCAAGCAAGGTTAAACGTGATGCAGGACTTTGTCCACTCACATTGTGGAAGAGCTGACACCAAATCTGATGGCTTTGAAGCCCCTCAGCCGCTACCCCTTGCTTGCTTGACGTTGGAAGGGGGGCAACATGTTGTCATTAATTTGTCTTAGCAGTTCAGCGGTGGGATTTCCCACTCAACCACAATGAGCAAACATGTAAAAAACAACAACAACAACCATGAATCTGATGTCTTTAAACCCCCTCAGCCGTGAGCCAGCTACCCCTTGGGACATTTGGGAAGCCCCACATCACCCAAATACCAGCGGATTTTCAGTTGACCCCTAGCCTTGGATCTTCGGTCAGCATGCTACATGCGCACTTCACCCAGCCACTCCGTCTCGGCCGATTTCTCCAGGGGCCCCTTGAAACAAAAAGACGTCGGTGTCTTTTTAGGGGACCCCTCCCAGGTCCTCCAGTAGAGAGGTTAGAATAAGGGTGCCAACTGTTTTCTTTTTGGTCTATTTTAGTAGGGGAACCCTCCCAACCAAAAAAGTTGGTGAGAGAGGGCAAAAACTGGGGGACCTAGCCTCCAAAGTGGTGGTTCTCCCTTTGGCTCCCTTCAACCCCTTAGACCCTTTGGCCAGGTTCCTAGGGCCCAATTTGGCCAGTTGCCGGACTTCGGGCACGCAACCCTTTCTGATTGGCTTAATCTCTTCCCCCTATTAATGAATGACCCCAATTAATACAAACTGGAAATCCGGGGCCCGGGACCAGATTTCCACTCCGCACAATTGATTTTCCATTGCGCCAATACTAAACCAATACTAAAGTCTTGGAATCCTTATTAGGGGGCACTTTTAACAAGCTTCCAGCCCCAATCCTAATTGGGTCCTTTATTGGGGTGGTGTCCCTCAAAAGAAAACATGTCCCCAAAAGCTGTCTAGCTGCGACTGTTTCTCTCCCGTACATGCTGGCTAATTACTTAACCTGCCTGGCTGCAAACCAACAACCAGTAAACTGAAAAACAAATAGAATGATACATAAAATGTCCTTATTAAACCGCTTACTCGCGGACCTTACAATTCAATCCATTTCCTCCAAATCCTATGTGAACCCTCACATTATTGAAAAGCAACAAAAACAATTCCGAAAACCCAACTTTTTTTATATAGAAAAAAAAATATTTTGTTGGGAGGATTTTTTACTAATTGGGGGGGGGGACCCGTATTTATTAATAGGGGGAATAGATTACTTTGACCAAAAAACAGGTGGCCCACCCTTCGGCCCCAAAACAAATGACCATGCATGAGCAACTGCGATAAAGAGGGGAGATTGCTCAATACTCCCTACGGCCCCAAAACAAATTAATGACCATGCGCATGAGTAACTGTTGCCAGAAAGCGGGGAATATCTTCTATTTTGTGGCTTTTCCCCGTGGTCATCCCATGTAAAGCACCTTTTGATCAACCCCCATGTGACAGGACTCGCACCCAAAACGTCGATCAGTTGACATTCAAAGCTGGTGCGTAAAGACCCAAGAATGAGTCTACACATCGCTCGGTGAGTGCGACCCTGTCAGTCCATTCGTTTCAACCAGCGGCAAAACCTTGGCAGCGTCACTCCAGGATTTCGAGAAAACGCACTGGACGATATACCTGACGTGCGCGCGCGTGTGAGAGCTGCGCTCCCTTCTCCGCAGAAATCTCTGGTTGCAACCTACTGTGCTTCCCAAGCCCGAGGGGGTTTGCCGTTAAGAGGACGGTTTCCCGAAGCGGTTCAAATCCCCAAACCAATCCAACCACCAATTAGAGGGGTTACCTGAAAATACGGACCCATCAGCTTTGTGAGCAATTGTTTTACGCCCCGACTCCGCGAGCTCGTTATAAAATGAACCCTTGGTATCGGCAATTGCAAATTGACCCACAACACAAGGCAAGGGCTCGTACTGATAGGATGTATCTTCGGGTGTAGACACGAGCCACGGAAAAAAAATGGTTTCCCCAAGAGGACCAGGAAATCTTAGCGAGTCCCTGGTATTCGGGGAAAACATGAGCTCAGATCCCAAGTGCCGAACCTCAAATGCAACATAGACCAGTCAGTTCGACCGAGCCTCAAATGGGCACAGCCTCATTTCTTCAGGGGACCCGACCTGTTTGGCACAACACTCCCCTACAAAATAACATGACACCCAAACCTACCTCGGTTGCTTTCTGCTCCACTGCTAAAAGTTTAACTTTCAATGGTTTAATGGAACACCCATTAGTTGGCAAAAAGCTGAAGTCCTAACATCCAAACAAAATGCACCTCTGCTACGATGCCCAAAAGGAGACGCCCCCCTGAAAAGTTGGTTTTTCAGGTTCCATGTCAGTCTGTAGGAGTGTAACTGCCATGGGATGTGGTTGGGATCGTCGGGGAAACACTGCGTGCGCCAGCTGCAAATTCCCGTCTAAAGGTAGGTCAAAAGCTCGGTCTTGGGCAAATGCATGCAAATAATATGCTATTGACTGCGTCTCTTGCATTCACACAAGTGCGCCGCCTTCCATTTTTTTGCGGCTGTGTTAAACTTGTAGGAGCCTAAGGTGGGGTCCGAACCCTTCGAGTTACCCCAAGCTGAGATTTTGGTGAGCGTCGATGTCCGGAAGTGGCAAGACATGGTTGACTACAAGTAGCTCCAAACCTCAAAAAGACATGTCATGCTGGTTTCTTGTTGCTTTGTCTGTTTGCTCCTTTTGTTGCAGCTCTGCTGGTTGTTGCTTTTGTGCTTGGCCACCATCTGCCTGTTGTGCTTTGTGTGTGTGTGTTGTTCTTGTTTGTGTGGCTTATATGGTGGCTCAAGCGGATGCAAGTGGGTAGAAGCATCTTACTTAGGCACACTTGGGCATTTCATGTTAAATAAGCAAATGCAAAAAGAGATTGAGAGAGATATGATTTTCTGCGGAGTGCAGCCCCCTCAAATCGAGCCAGGGGCTTGATTCCCTCACTTAATTCATGTGGGGGTTGATGGCCATTTAGGGCCCCAAAATGATCATGGTTCACTTTTCCCGTGTGGTGAAACCCCCATCTTTTTTGACGGTGTTCCAACCGATGGTCATCCCATGACTCACTTGCTATTTACCACAACATTGTCCAAACGCAAAAAGTGACTTTTGTCCAGAAACTCGGGAAGTGAGAAATGAGGACCTTTTGATCAACCTGGTGAAACCTAGGGCAAATGAACCCAAAAGGCCTGATGTTCATACCCCTCTCCTCAACAGGGGTATGTACCCCCTACAAAGTCTTGGTTGACGTTGGAAGGGGAGCACAAAATTTCAAAATTCAGCAGTTAAGTGGTTGGACTTCCCACTCAACCACAATAAGCAAAAATGGACAAATGCTTCCCAACAACAACCATGAAGTGGGTATGAACTAGGCTGGAATTAGGACCCCAGCATATATATATATATATTATATTTTGCCTGGTTCGTGGAAAACAAAGGGACCCAAAAAAGCAAGAAAACACAAAAAGGGGGAGCTGATTCTGGGATAGTGAAGACTTTTCTATGTACTTCCGCCCAACCGGCTGGCGAAATGCCACCCAAGGGCCCGGCGAGCCCAAGGCGGTGCACAAAGGCTCCGCCTCCGCCCTCCAAGCGCATCGACCGAAGCGCATCGACCGAGGACACGAAATTCGACCGGGTCGCGACAAATAGAAACTCGAGATAGGCGAATTTGATGAATCATCGAGGGGTGGTGTTGGCCCCAAAAGTGGTCCGATTCCCCACGAAACCCAGGGAAAAGAAAGCACCCCCCCTACTTATAAACTGGGGTTGATTCGTATGGGGGTCCACATTAGAGGTGCTTTGTGGTACGAGGTCTGGTTTTTGTTAGGGCCCCAAATGGCCCCAAAAAAAACAAGAAAGCAACACGGGGGGGGGGTGTTGAGACGCGGGTCCCAAAAACTGTTTCCACAAAGCAGTAGGGGGAGGGGGGGGAACGGGTAGAGTGCTTTGCTTACTATCTCGCTTTATTTGTTGGGCTGGCAACATCCCCAATCCACAAAACGGGCAGAGGATGGTACATCTGTGTTCGCCTCGGGGCCGTGCTTTTTCAAGCATCGAGCGAAGAACTGCACCAAGAAGAACAAGTGGCCACTGCTGGGTATTTCTAGGTTCTCCTAGTCACTGTCCGCACTGCTCTTCTCTTCTCCTTTAGCAGCTGAAACCAAAGACATGGCCGTGAGCCAACATGCTTGGTTGACGTTGCAAGGGGAGCAAGAATTCTCAAATTGTAGCAGTTAAGTGGTTGGATTTCAACCACTAAACCTCAATAAGCAAAAATACGTAAAATGTGTCCCAACGGCAACCATGTTGAACCGCTTAGGCAGCCTTTGGGTTTCTCATTGGAGGGTGGGCTGTGTGTTTGGCAAGTCCCAAGTCCCAAGTCCCAGCGCGTTTCCCTACCCCATCCGAGCAATCCGGAGGCGGATAAAACCGGGATCCGGATGCATACACCTGACCATTGCAACTTGCAAATGTGTTTTTCCAACCGTATTTTGGTGTTGAAAAAGCAACATGTTTCAAATGGCTGCAACATGTATCTTTGCAGGAGCCCTGAAAAACCAGGTAACCACAAAATTCATACCCTCCAAAAAACCTCTCGGTCGAGTGGCTGTAGACTCGGAGGCAACGGCTCAGGTTGACCAAGCTCCTGGCGTGCGGTTTGTCTTTGTGTTCGCGCCAGGTTCGCCCATCTCTGGATTCCACCAACATTCCTGCTACATCAAAAAACGTTGAAAAAAAGGGGTTCCTGAAATAAGAATGTGCTTGATGTACCAGGCCTCTGGTAAAACCCAAAGCCTGGTTGCGCTGCTAGTTATACGGGTTTCGATGGACCGTACCAAGTCCTATTACGCCAGTAGAAACACAAACTAAAACGGCCAATAGGGGTGCCCTCTGCAAATTTGGGTGACCGAATGGGTTCTAGATGCTACAAACCCGTTTGTTCGACTAGTCAACCTTAACATTTTGATTTCAGGACCCAGAAGTCGGCCCACATTTCGAGTGGTTTTTGGTTTCCCTTTCCGCAGTCGGGTGAGTTCTTCACTGGAGCCAGTGGACCTGGCTGAGACGCCCTTTCCTCCCTTGAGAACGGCCCTTTCCTTCGATGACGAACAGGTCAACTTGAACTTGCTGGAAATTCCCCAGCCAGCCTCCGAATAACTTCAGTACCTGCATTCCCTCCAGTCCCATTGTCTTGCCCTAGATGCTTTTTTCTGCTTTGGGTTTGCGCTCAGCGCGGGATGTGGAGGTGGAGTCTTGAGAACAAGTGCTTACAGGCCAGGGGGCAGACCTGAACCATCCAGGACTGCCAGTTCAGTGTGCGCGACTCGCCAAAAAGTCGCGACGAAAACTTGGTCTTCCCCAAGTCCGGGAAGTCAGGGAGTGAGATAAATATCCACAGAGGAAGGCCGAAGCCCGACGAATCAAAGGGCAAGGCTGCCGGCTAAGGGAGGGTTCCCACACTGCAAGTGAAACTTCACGGGGATGGCTGGACCCTAAACAGGCCTATTCCTTAAGTAGCAAAACTAAACATGAGCAGAACCAAACAAACAACTATCATATTCAAACAACTCCCCAGACCCCCGCTGGGCTGTCCTCAGATCCCCTGCTAAAAGTGTAACTTTTAGTGGGTTAAATTCGGAAACCCAACCACTAAACCAATGAAAACCCCGGGGAAAAAAAAAAACAAAAAAAAAAGGAACTGGATGCCTGGAAACCGCCGAGCCCGCCAAGGGGAAACCAGGCGCACTTGCCGAGTTGAGTTCGGGGCCTGGGGCTTTCGTGCCCAAAGTATCCGCAACACCACTGCCCACCAGAGAACTCTCGTCCTCCAAGCGCGCGCCATTGGCGCCCGGGTCCTGAGCAAATCCTCTAAGGGTTTCGATGGATGGGCCCGGACGTCCAAATTTCCACCTGGAGTCTCCACGACCCTCTAAAAAAAAAGTGTTCCATGACCGCATTTTTACAAGGTCATGGAGACTCCAGGTAGGGGTACCTTCCCCATTCTTTCCAGGGATCCTTCTTAGCGGAAACCCAGGGAAAACCGCAGGTTTTTGAAAAGAACGATGATTGAACAAAAATGGGGAATCAACCCCTGGAATTCTATTGAGGGCTCCGTCTCTTCAAAAGACAGGCCAGACCCCTTGAAAATGTCTGGTGTCTCAGGAGAACGATGGATGAAGAGAATGGGAATGAACCCTTGGAACAAAAACGTCCAAATGGCCATGGGTCAAAATCCAAATTGTACTCCCAGTGAGCATCCCAATCCCCACTAAAATAGGCTCCAAAATGAGTGGTGCACCTACCCCAAAGTGGGATCCCATTGGTTTTGACCCACTGCCAAATGGGTATTTTTGTCAAGCGGGGGCTCCCAACATGGTGGCTTTCCTTTTGGATCCCAAACACCAAGAATAAGGAGCGAATACAAGTCCGTAGAACGTTGGGTCACCAGCTTGTAATATGTTTAGTCCCGCTGGTCGATCCGTGCTCGCAGGATAGACTTCGTATATCCTAAACTCGAAAACCTGAAAGGCTGGACAATTCAAACTACCTTCTTGACCGGACTTTAACCGCCTGCAAACGACTGTTGTTTTTGCTGGTACGAAAAAAAATGATTCGGACACCCACAAGTTAAGGTCAAAGTCTGGCAATGCTTTGGCTGTTTCCCTTTCAAGGGTACTGGCGGGTGCCCGAAGCTGCTGAAAACAGCCCGCAACTCTCCAGGACCACGCCAGACTACTGGACTCATTTTTTGTTCTTTCGTTTAACCGGACTTACATTCCCAAAGACTAACCCCCCCCAAATCAAGGGAGAGATTCCCTCGTAATTCTCACAGAAGTGGGGATAACTTGCTGGGAATGAGGGAACGAACCTGGGTAAGGGAAACCACAAGAGTTTGTTTATAGGGCCCACAGCCCTTTCTTGTTTGACAAACTCCACAAAAGCTGGACCCCAGAAGTCGCCCCACTGGGCTTCTGGCAGGCTCCTGACTCCCATTCCTCAGTCAATTGTCGAGCGTTCCGGGCAGAAATTGCCGGGCCGGTTCGATGGGTGAGAAAAAAAAACTGACATCCGTACCGGCACCTCCCAACAACTGCTGCTTGGACAGTACCAACGGGAACTTGGGCATGCAAAACAGCAGTGGGCTCGGGACGTGCTGGTAATTGGTTATCCCATTTTGGACACAAGAAAACCGCAAATCATTCGTCCTTTAAATGTGGTCAGCTGAGCCGTCGAGAGCTAAGTTGAAAGGCAAAGCTTTGCTCATGGTTCGCGTCCAGAAAGACTTCCGCACGCCGCTTGTCGTCTTCACTGTCTTTTGTTTACAGACCTCGCACGCAGTTGCAAGTTGCGTTCGTCTCCCCCAGCCGGTCCAGGCGTGTTTTCTCCGGGGAAAAAAGCCCTTTGCGGCGAACCTCTGCCGGAACGGATAGATGCCGCCGAAGTAAATCAAGGAGTGGCGAGCTGTCAAAAGTTCCTTCAGGAAATGTTCGCGTTTCATGCGCCTGCGAGTTGCAAGGACAATGACCTCGTTCTGCCGCCAGCAAAAACCTGAGGAGAGTCGTTGAAGGGCCGTGTAGGTCTGGCGTTGCTTCCTTAGGTCCATTTGCAGGTAGGGAGTATACCGGACATAGGCTAGACGTATTGCCTCAAAATTGCGAACCCCTGCAAGCAAGCACTTGGATCCCTGAGTATTCGAGCGAAACCCACATCACAAAAAAACATCTTATGTCTGCATACAGTTTGACGCCACTTCTCTAATGAAGGCTCGATGGATTTTTCCGGGTTGACTAGCAGTAGCCCCCAAGATGCGAAGAAAACCAAAACATGCATAAAAATAGGAAAACAAAAAAAAAGAACATAAGAAAACCAGAACAGTAGCCCGGGACCCAAGAAAACCAAAGAACACCAAAACAGCGTCAAAGATGTCAAACATGGATACAGGTGGTGGAATCTTTAGTCCTGATCCCTGGACCCGAGAAACCGGGCGAAACCCGGGCAGTCTGAGGATTTAAGCTTTGCCAATCGCAAGAGCAACTCACTTCAACGGACTGCGTATGGCGGACTGGGAAAATCGGAATCCAGACAAAAGGACTGTTGGGGGAAATCAAGTGTATAGCCATACTTTTCTTGTCCTTAAAAAACAAAAAATGGCCGAGAATCCGGACCCAACAAGTGACTTTTCGGCCAGAAACTTGGGAAGTGAGTTCCACTTCTGGGTCCCGAACCCACCAAAAGTTGAATCCACTTTAGATCAACGTGCGCAGCGGTCAAGGTCTCAGGAGGTGCCCCATGCCATTTCCCTCACAGCATTTGGGTGTGCCATTTCTCGGGAACCCTTCCCAAAAAAAGGAACACAGGGCGGAATCCACTGGTTGCAACGGGGTTAAGCAAATCTCGGTTGCTTTCTGCTCCCCTGCTAAAAGTGACTAACTTTTAGTGGTCTAATACGGAAAACCCATTCATTGGCAAAAAGTTGTTCAGTCCTGACATCCAAGCAAGATGCCCCCCAAAAAAATGGGACCCCCACAAATGGTGGTTTTCCTCCGGAATTTAAAAACAACTGCAGAAATCAGGTACCCTCAAAGAGGAACACGCCCATGTGTTGTTACATGTTGATAGTCTATCCTCACAAGTTCCCTAGGCAGCGTACAGCGATTTTGCTTGGCATCAGCTATCCATCCTTGGAAAGCTATTCAGGATGTAGCAAGATGCTTGCGGAGTGAAGACTTCTCCAACCAACAAATACACAAGTGCACAGGCATGCTGATGGAAAGTATTCTTTGCGAAACGCCAATTGGATTACCCACCTACTATGCGGTTTCTCAAAATTGGGACCCCTCCTGGTAGGTTCGTTCCTTTTGGCTTCCCTTTATAACCATCGAACAAACTTTGGGACAGCCCCTATATTGTCACAAAGGGCATTGGCTTGGTATCGCAGCAACCTGCACACCCGTTACAGGAAAGTGGTCCAAAACAGATGGCCGAGATCTGAAGGCACCCGGTGAATGAGCTACTCCAAGGGGGCATTCTATTTCACTGAAGTCGGAAGAGCCTTTGTTTGTGTCCATGAACCTGCCATGAAACCGATTCTTTCAACAAATGGGAAGATAGGTCTAGAAATGGGCAGGAACGCGCCAAACGCGTGTTTTCCGGTTTGCCTTCCTGCTTAACAAAACCACATCGAGTTTCCTCAAGCAATCAAGACCATTGAAGGGATAAACACAAATCGAATACCATTTTGGGCACTTTATAACCGCCTTCTTCTACTTGCTTAAGTCCACTGCAACCAAACATCCCGTAGTGATAGATTCCCTTCAAAACCAACAGGGAGAATCAAACATATTTAAGCAAACGGAGGCATTTTCTCAAAGAACCAGTGCTTAGACCTGTCCGCTTGGCTTCTGGCCCGTTTAGGCGCGCGCTTTGCTGGGGCTGGCCTGGCGAAGAGACGATCCGTTTCATGGTGGGAGCGTCTCATCTAGGTCCTCCAGTAGAGAGGTTAGAATAAGTTGGTACCCATTTTTTCTTTTTGGTCTATTTTAGTAGGGGAACCTTCCCCAAAAAAAGGGTGAGAAAGGGCACTACTGGGGGACCTAGTCATGGTGGGTTAGCAATCCCTTTCGGCTGGTATTGCTTGGGAAACCAAAGGTCACCCATCACTTTAGAGGTCCGATTCCGATTTTGAGAAGCACCCAACTAGCCCTGCGGGTGGCTGATGGTGGATGTCTTCATGAAGGCTTTAGCACGGGTGCCACAATGGAAGGGTCATTCATGGGCCGTTAAACCAATCTGTTTACAATCTTCACAAGGCAATTTCTAGAACAGCCAATTGCCATGCTGTTGCTGTCGCTTGTTCCTCTAATTGATACACTCAATTAGTCTTGATCTGCAATCTAAAGACAAAACAGCAACACATCAACCGAAACCATCCGGTCCACTCCTTCATCACGCAAAGCCAGGCTGGCTGGCTACGCCCTGGACCAACCCCTAAATCAACCCTAAATAACTTCCGAACCCATCCTCACTTGCCCAAAGGACCTCAAAAAAAGCTCAACCTTTTTGGCACCTTGACTAAACATGGGTTTGGACAAGTGAGCAAGCAAACCAACCGCAGTTTGCGATCATCAGGATCTCGAGACCGGCGAAGAAACTGCGGCTCATTGCATTTTTGCACGCCTCTGGCGCCAACATGTCTTGTTTCTACCCTAGTGGGGCTGGTTTAAAGGGAAACCAAGCAGAAAGCCACGCAATTGTTTGAGGTTCAAATATGTCCAAGTTTGAGTCTCACCCAACAACCTGGTAAATGACCGGACACCAAGGTTTAACTCTTGTCCACCAAAATCATATTTCATACGTTGACCCCAATTAAACGAATGCTTCATTCCACATACATTCCACTTGTCGTTATAACCATTTCCTCCTGGAGGAACCCTTTGTTTGCATCTTTCCCACGCAGGGAGTGTCCGTGTCCAACCACAACGACTTTCATCCATTTTGTGGTTTGTATTTCCTGAAGGTTGACTACTAGGTTTGGCTCCAAATCTGTTTTTAGAGCTGCATGCAGTTTCTCCTTAAAGCCACACTTCAAAGGGCTCCGTTTTCCAGCCCGTGCCTCGCCGCGCGGAGCCGAGCGCCGGGGTCCTTATCCGGCATCGGGCATTGAGACGGCGGCATGGAACCTACCCCGGTTTCACTTGCCGGAAGGTGCATATGACTGGCTCAAAACCCGGTATTAAAATGCTCGTCCCACAACCATGCTTCAAGTAAGAAAGCGGATATCCGCAGCTATGGCAAGGGGAGATTGTCCCTTACTAACCGGATCATTTACTCGGGTGTTGAGCAAGTGGCTCATATGGGTGGCTCGTCTTTAGGGGACCCACTTATATGGCGCAGCGGTCTTCCTGTTAAGGTGCTCCTTTCAAACCAAAGGGGTAGCAACTCCAAAGAAACGACGACTCCATAATATTGAGACTCTGCAATTTTGGTGCAAAGGATCATCTTTGCACCCTTTTGCTTGCCCAGTGGAGCCAAGGTAGGGCATGTGCAGCTGGGTGCGGAATAGGGGGTCTGGAAAATACCTGAGCTTATCTGTTCAGTTGCCCAAAGAGCCCAACCAAAACAGCTAAGTTTTTTTGGGGCCAGTACACATGGGCCAAACAAGGGAAATTAGAAGATCAGACCCCATTGATTGGACAAACAGAGTGGAATAATGTCGACCTCAGATTCATTAGCCCCTGGTTGATTAGCGGGCGTACCCATTTAGTGGGAATCCTTCACTTTTCTGGGTGACGCCCCAAGGAAGTGGGAGAGGTTCATTCATCCGGGGTCAACATTTGTAGGTCACCAGCCATTTTCCTGGGCTTTAAAGGCTGGTTCCTTTGGTTACCTATAGGGAACGGAATCACTGCGATAGGCAGGAAAATACAAAGAGGTCCTTCCGACTTGGCTGGAATTAGGACCCCAGCAAAAAAATATATATATCTCTTTTTGCCTGGTTAGTGGAAAACAAAGGGGACCACAAAAAAGCAAAAAGGCAAAGGGGGAGCTCATTCTGGGGAAGCCGAGAATTCAACAGGCAAAGAGGTCCTTCTGAGATCGAACCTTCAAGAAGTGCTTCTGAGATCCAGGCAAAACGGTCTTTTCGACATCGATCCGTAGTTGCGCGACGCATCAACCGAAGCTGGCGAAGCCTTTCGCGGACGAAAACGAGTCACATGGGTGTGTCTCCTATTGAGGGTACCACTTTTCTTTGACTCTAAAAAGAAACACCTAAAGGACAATCTGTATAAGGGTCGCCTAAAAGACGAGCCACCCACATGTTGAAAACGAGGGTTTTAGAAGGTCCCTCATTGCCAGGTGCACAATCCACCACACCTCGGCTCGGCACCCGGGCGGTGGATGCATCTCATCCTCACGAGTTTGGTTCGAAGCTGAGGTCTTCAGGGCGGGGAGCCCTGTGGACGAAATCCATTTCGCACCTAAGAACTTGGTTGACGTTGGAAGGGGAAAAAATAAAAATTCTCAAACTTTAGCAGTTCAGTGGTTGGATTTCAACCACGAAAAACCACAACAAGCAAACATGTAAAATGTTTCCCAACAACAACCATGAGAAACCTAAGGATGATTCCCCCGAAAATACCAACAAATAGTTGTTTCCCATGGATTATTCAGGTGGAGTTTGTCCATTCACCTCAAATGCCATGGACAACTTTTCGGAGAGTCGTCCAAAACTCGATCCTCAAGGCAAGAGGGTAGCGTTTCCTACGGGCTCTTAATTACTTTGCGTGAGGGGAACCTTGGCTGCGGGAGAGCCATGATTTAAGCCACTTGGAGTCTCCATGACCCTAAAAAATGGGGTCATTACCCAACATTAAGGGGGCATGGACCCATTTTTTAAGGGTCATGGAGACTCCAGGTATCTACTTTTGCTTTCCAAGAAGCATGTAAATGGATATTTTGGGCAAGCGCCAAAAGAACAACTTTCATCCGAGATCCCCGGATCGTCAGCTTCCATTGCCGGGGGTAGTCACAAAGCTCCCACGCTCGACCTCTGTTACCCAAAAAACTGGCAAATCTCACATTTGCTTGCCTGCTCCTTGGTAAGTTAAACAATCATCAGCTCACCCCACACACCCGGCATCCATTTTCGTTTGCTCCACTTTTAGTCTCTAATTGTATCCTGTCTGGGCCTAGCGGCTGTAAAAATCCCCCCTTGGAAGCTGCTGCTTGTCCTGACATATTGTGCATCAAGATTGCTTGGACGACGAATGTTTCTTGGAAAGCAAGCACCACTGGATCTGTTTGCTGGATAATCCCTGTTTTCTCTTGGATGAATATGTTGATCGCTCATTGTTGGATGGGATGGACGATTCTGATCCGCAAATCTGCAACAATTCAGCCACAATTGGGTGTGTCTCCTTTTACAGGACCCTCCAACATGGTGGTTTTCCTTTTGGCTACACCCCAAAATGGGCATTCCCCCCCCCCCTCCAAAAAACACAAAACACGGCGCACAAATGAAGTGGGGGGTCTCCCTCAAGGAGAGAAGGCCCTACGAAAGCTCCTTTAGTCTCAGAGCTAGATTTGGGTGTGGCTCAAAATTTAACAGGAGGGGTTACGCAGGTGTTGGTCCATGTTTCCACTTACCAGGGTTCCGTTTTGGTACCGGTTTTTTGACCCACTGCCATTTGTTGGTTAAAGCTAAGACCTGAAGCCGAAGCCAACCCCCGCTGTTAGCGGCATCCAGGACTCTGAAATCGAGACCGGTTCGCTTGTTCATTGATCAGCTGCCCAGTTCGGAGCCAGAAATCAATGGACGTTTGACCTTTTGGACTCTAGAAATGAGGCAACAGGTGAGACCGACCCGAGACCTGACTTTGGGTTTGTTTTGTTTCTTCATTGATCAATTGCCCAATTTGGAGCCAGAAATGAGGAAATGTCATCTTTTGGGCCCTAGAAATGAGGCAACATAAGCGAACATAGAAGAAAACCCAAGTGTTCAAAAGGTCGAAAGGTCGGGTGAGAAGCATTGAGGATCGGTTTGGTTCGTGTTTCTCCTTTCCGAGGGCACCCTTGTTGGGGTGTAAAGGGAATTGGAACGGTCATCAACCATTTGAGGGATTCATTTTAAGACGCACACACACACACCCAACAGGTCTCCCTATACTTCCTCTTAAAACATCACCCATTGCAAGGGACACTCACCTTTCACGGGCCAAAAAGGTGATGTTTTGAAACCACCCAAAGGGGAAATACAGGGACCCCTGCCCAACGTAGAGTGCAGAACAACCTCGTAGATTGCCCAATATGGCCTCTGCACGATCCTCAAGGAGGGAAGAAGGGTGACCAGAACGAAGCCATGCTTGGGCTTGGTTCGCTTGCCAAAGTTCTGGGTAAATTATAATATTTCACCAACCTGAGATAAGGTGGCTGGGGGGATATTCTCCACATAAACCACAATTTGGGGTAAGTTTGTGAGGTCGTTTATAGTTCCCCCAGATAGTTGTTCAGGGAACCAACAGCAAATGTGTCTTTTGCAAAGTGCCCTTTCTTCCGGCATGTGTTGTGTGGAAGCCGCTTCATTTGAACATGGGCAAAGCCGTGTGTTTTTCCTAAGTCATCAAAGCGGGCAAACCGCTTCACAGGAAACTGACTTTGCTCCACTGGCTGTGTCCGCCAGACAAAGTCACAACATAGAAATAAAACAACACGTTTGAGCATTAAAACGCTAAATGGGTCCTTTTAGTCAACCCGATCGGAAGTCTTCTCATTGGCCAAAAACCTTGCAGGCATCCCAATAATCTTTGCCTAGGCTGTTGTTCCGCATCACCTTTGAGGCGCAACTTTCCAGCTTTCCTCTAATTGTGGGCTATGCGGAAAAAAAAAAGAACAACAAACAGTAACAGGTCGAACCCTGTCGTCGGAACCCCCCGAGGGGGCCACAGGAACCACAAAGCGGGCAATGGGCGACAAGCGGTGCGAAGCGGTGCGAAAAAATCCGCTCCTCCCGTGAGTTGGCAGGGCGAGCGCCTTTGCCCCTGCGGTACCGAAACGCAAAAGGAATCTCTGGGCCGTTTTTGGGCGAACCCCCGTGATGGTGGTGTTCCAGCGGTTGATTCCTTTTCCGTATTCTTTTCAGCCATCGCTCTTTTCGAGAACCAGCCATTTCCCCGAGGTTTTGTCGGTTTTCCAGAAAGAAATTCGGACCCCTGGAAAGAATGGAAATGGAAGCTACCTCTAGAAGTGTGTGTTTCGGTTTCGTTCTTGTTCAGACCATTTGCAAAGGGGTACCTTCACAAAAAGACGCATCCATAGGCCAACCCACTGATCAAGAACGTTTCCAGGTATGGTTTTGGAGGTATGGATGCTTATATGCGAGCAATAAGATTGTATCGCGGTAGACGGCGGTAGATACCTCCTGACATAAATGGTAAGTACAAAACCTGAATAGCTCAAAAACCCATCGGCTCAAGTGTCCCAAACATTTTTTCTCTAGAGGCAATCCTCTTTCGAGAACATCCCTTCCCCCGAATATCTGTCCCCCTACCAGAACCTGGTCCCAACAACTGCCTTTCTCCATGTCCAAAATCGCCTTGGTACAAGCAGTTGTTTGAAGGGTGCTGGAAATAATAACGGTTTTCCACAATTCAAAGCCGTCATGGATTTAGAATGGACCAAGTCTAA
Source organism: Effrenium voratum (assembly GCA_963377175.1). Lineage (NCBI taxonomy): Eukaryota > Dinophyceae > Suessiales > Symbiodiniaceae > Effrenium > Effrenium voratum. Next base: position 384,353 of record CAUJNA010003273.1, read on the forward strand.
ACCACGACTAAACTAGCAAATTCTCCTGACCCCAAGTTCAAGTAGTGGCATATTCGGGAGGTTGACGAAAGGGGGGATCCAAAAGGGACCGAAGCAGGAGGAACCGGGCCTTTCTAGCGGGGACTTGTGTTTTGGTTCATGTTTTTTCAGCAAGATTACAAAACATGGGGGAGTGGGGGGGCGCGTTTCGTTGGAGAGCTAAATTTAAATGTCAAGAGCCGTGCCCACATGTGTACCCCATAGTCTCCAAGTAAATGCTTGGGTTTGTTTTGAGGGCACTCCACACAATACGTGGTGTCCCTTTGGATTCCTTTTACTCACTTTGGGACAAGATTCGCCAACAAAAAGTCCAAACTTGTTCTTTGTCGCTAAAATGGTCCAGACCCAAAAAGTGACTACAGTCCAGGAACTCCAGAAGTGAGTTTAAATCAACCCAACAAAAAAATGGTACTTGGGTGTTCGCCCAAGCCATTATGACCCACTAAGTCCCAGAAAGTAGGGTTCACCTTAGTGGGTTGTAACCCACCCCAGGTGCCTCACCACTTCACTTGGCCGAACACCCAAGTAGCGAGCCTCAACCCACAAAATCCCACGGTATTTTTTCAGATCTTCGAACTTGCGAACCCCGATTCGCACGTGCCCCGAATCGCATGCGCATCTTCCACTTGCTTAAGACCCGAATGGAAAAACATGAGAACATATTTCCACCCTCAGGGTCTTGACCCCCTAGGGCAGTTGTGATCCGTTCCCTTTAAAACAAAACAACTTAGGGCCCTCAACAACCCATTTGGAGGGCCCATAGGGCAATTGTGATCTGTTCCCTTTAAAAACCAACAGGGGAGGAAAAAAAACAACTTCAGCCAACGGAAGGAATGTTGACTAGTGAGTCTCAGCTTCACATGGCCTGCAATTTCGTCATGTCCCTGCAAAAAAAGTACGGGTTTCTGGAAATGACCTACTTGCGTTCTGGAAAATACTGGTTGTGGGAAGTACTGAATTGTGCTAGTCGTTCTGGTTAGTCCGGAAACTGTAACTTTCCAAACAGTCAAGTCCTCCTTTCGCTCTGCATGTATCTCGCGAAGTGATACCTGATAACAAGTGCAAAGGTCTGATTACAACAGGTCGCTTGCAACACCTGGAGGAAACAATTGGGCAACACAGCTCGCGAGGCCCCGCGAACCCAACTTGGCTGATTTCTAGACCTTCCGTGGACCACTTCCTCACTTAGTCCGAAGTTAGTAAATTTGCAAAACCTACATTTGCTTAAGGCTCCTGAAGTAAAACACATATGTCCTGTAGTGATAGATTCCCTTTACAAGCAACAGAAAATACAAAGAGCAAATGAGAGAAAACCGAGGAGTTCGCACATTTTCCCCTGTGTTGCGACTCATTTTTTGCAGTTGCTTTCTGAAACCCGCCCGGGTTCAGGTGGAGTGCATCATCAAAAAAATAGTGTGCCCGCAGTCTGCGAGTCTTCGAAGACTGACAGCCTAGTGGCTCCAAAAATTACGGCGCCACTGTCCCTTGACCCGTTTTGGGGTTCGGGACCTTTCATTTCTAACTTGCCCAGCAATCAAGGAACAAAATGGTTCTGTTGAAGGAAGACAAGTCAAAAAAAGAACAAGGGTGGTACTAGGCAACTAGCTTCTCTGGAAGGTCAGACCCTCCAAATTAGAATGCGCATGTAGTGACACGTTTGTCAGACGCGTGCGGATCGCTTGCAGCCGCAGTTCGGGCCACGGAGTTCAAAAGGCGATCAGGCACGCTCAAACATTGGGACACCTCCGGGGTGGATGGCGTTCAAAGGGCTCAGGGTAAATCCACGGAGATTCCCTGAATCCATTCCCCGCGGCTCGACTAGATGCGCAATTCGGATCGATCCCAGCCGCTGCTTCTTCGCAAGGCTGGGGGAACTACGACTGGTGATCTAGAACAAGTGCACTATTTGAGCCATAATCTCAAAAACAAACAGGTCTATAAGGATAAGGCAGAAACCCATGGTATACAAGGCTAAGACAGGTATAAAAGGATAATCTTAAAGGCGGCGCTTCTGGCGGATCCAGTGGGGAGGAAAGTGCTCCCATTGCTGGGAAAGGTTCTTGCAACCTATTGAAAAGGCCTCTTACGTGTATGTCCAACCAACGTCAAGTAAGTAAGTTATAACATGGTTACATACTTGTCAAGTAAGTGATAGCCATGCTTACAACTTGGGTAACTGTGGGTTGGTCCCCTCACACTCAGTTGCCCAGTTTGGACCTGCAAACAAAAAGGTGATCACCTTATGGAACCTTGACTAAACATGATGCCACATCAGGGAAACCAATAGGTCAGACCAGGTCGATTCGCTTTAGGCAAAGGGAGTAGGTTTGTTTTTTTGATGTAAGGGTACCTCTTGTTTGTGGTTTTAAATGGACATCAAACGGAATATGGTTCCCCTACAAAAGACACGCTTGCGCATAACCATGATTATAACCTACTTACCTGGCGTTGGAACAAGATCTAAGCAGCTGGCCGCGGCAAAATACAAAATGTGTCCGTTGAAAGGGAAAATGACATGACGAACAAGGGGACCAGTGAAAACACGATTTTTTTTAAGTGTGGCATTGTCAGATCCGTTTTTGTGAACCTTTCTGGGGTACTTGGTCAAAGTTCAACAAGGATTTGAACATGTTCTTTTTTCAGACTTCTAGTCTGACCCAGCTCAGTTGAACAGCGCCCGTTGACTTTTGGTTCCCATACTATAAACCACACAGATCCAGGCGTTCGGAACCGAGCCGGTCCCAAATGGGCCCGTTGCCGGTTTGGGTGCTCAGGTGAGTCGCTTGCTCAAAACCTGGTACTAAAATGGTCTACCAAGAACCATGTCAGGATTAAGAAGGCGGCCGCAGCTATTTATGGTTGGGATCGTCCCTTACTAACCTTCATCTACCCGGGTTTTGATTGTGGCTCAGGTGTTGCTGTAAGCATCTAGGAGGCAGCATACCACGTCTCGGTGGCCCTTTGCAGCAGCAGTCTGCAAGGGCACGTGCCCCGCGCTGTTGGGCTTGTCCTTGCGATCGATACCCCGTCCACGCATGGTGAAAAAACCAACAGCCCCCGAAACCTCCGCATATACTCCGTTGTTTGTTTGCTTTTAAGGATATTCTTTGAAAAACAGCTGTCACATGGTAGATGCCTCCCTTTCTTAATAAAGGGTTGACATAATGCCACAAAAAAGGTACTTGGAGTACGGGGTATGGCTTCAACAGCCACATTTGTGTGTACCTTTAAACCACGTGCCTTTGGTTTCCCTGCAAATCAACTACCTGCTCTTGGCTTTCCTTTGAACTATGTCCTTTGTATTCCCTTACCGCCTTCTGGTGTCTCTAAAGGTGTTTGAACTACTCTGCTTCCCCTTTACACTGCGGGTCCCTAAACCGCAGGGTCTTGTGACGAAGTGGTCCTTGTCAGCGCCCGCCTCCAGCAAGCAAGCCACCACCTGCGGCTTCGCGGCGATCGATAGCTTCGCGAGCCGAAGCTGAACCAACACGAAAGCCTTTGCTTCGCGAGGGCGCGTGGCGGTTGTTTTTTTCCTTGGTTTTTGTTTGTTTTGTTTTTTTTGATAGGGACACATCTCGGGGCTGGAGGTTGTTGCTTCTCCCAGTGGATCCATTTACCTGTATAGGTAACAGGGCTCCCTAGATTTCCCTTTAAAACATCACCCCCGCCCAGGGATACTCACGCTTCATTTTAGGGTTTAGGGTTTAGGGTTTAGGGTTTAGGGTTTAGGGTGTGATGTTTAAAACCACGAACAAGGGAAATATAGGGAGGTTTGGGTCACCAAGGCCTACTACCGCCCTTTCAAGCCAAGAACGTAGCTGGTGTCCTACTTTCTCCTATGCGCTTGCTTGGAATCCGCGGGGTCTTGTTCAAAGCCCCTCCGCCGCTTGCACGGAGCACTCTTTGCCAACTCAGTGGTTCAGTGACCCTGGAAAAAAAGGGAACCCATTCTTTTTTGGGCTTGGCCCATTTTAGTGGGGCAGCCACAAAAAAAAGGGAAACATAATTGGAGCCACTGAACAACTGAGCCAACTTTTCGGCAGACGAGTTCCTTCCGGTTTCTCGCAGTGCCACTGAAAGAATCCGCTGACCCCGTGCCTGGTCCAGAATAGACCATGTTTTTGGCGTGGGGGCGGTGTTTTCTGTGTTGACTTTGGTTTCTCCGTTTTCTCTAAGTTTCATGATGCGTATAATAAATATGTCCCTTGGGACGGCGATACGTCGGCTACATGTCTGCATTTCTGGATGCCTCTACAAAATCTAATATACGCAGCCAGCGGTGAGAGGGATGAAACTATGAAAAGTTTTCAACAGAGGTGTGAGACTGCATGAAGATCAGTACACAAACTCAAGGAACGCTATATTGAAAGCGGTGCTTTTGCATCCCTGAATCTAAAATAGCGACCGCCTGAATTCAGACTATAGCACAAGATATCTCATTCATATGTTCATTCATAGACCAGGCCTATTCTTTTAAACATGTCTTTATTTATTTCAGACTTGGTACTGACGTTTGTGCGATACTCAGGCTTTCTGGACCATTGAAGGAGCAGTATGCAAAGGTTTCTCTTGTGTGTTATATTGTGAGCACGCAGAGTGCACGTTCCCAGCTCCAGATACAGCAAACCGGAGATTCTCAAAACCCACACGCGACAGGCATCTTATAAGCAAAACACAGATTCATTTTGAAGGTCCGAACAAACAAACACACAAATGGAACTACCGAAATGGCCAATGAACAGCTTTCTTGGTGGTTCTCAAAAGAGGACCCCTTTGCATGGCATCGGCTTTCTTGCTGCTTCCCTGAAAAATCATCGACCGTTTTGCTAAGCTAAGTTCCAGCATGGCTTGAATGCCCAATTGAGGAGAGTGAGGCATGCCAAGGGAAAGAAGGGTCCAAGGAGAGCAAAGGATCACCACTTTTCAAGGGTCAGAAGGAGGCTCCAGGTCCCAAATCGATCTCACGAGAGCTCCGCCTGCACGTGGCCGTTGAGCGCTGCGAAGTGGAGTGGCGTCAACTTGTCGCGGTTCAGCTTATCCTTGGCCGCTTTGGCCTGCACCAACGCACGCACCACCTCGGCCGGGCTTGAACAAACGGCCGGTCTTTGGCTGCACTTCCGAGATCCGTCTCCTTTTCTGGTGTTGTTTGCATAACTTCTATTCCTGCAAAACAAGACAAACAGAAAAAAACGAAGGCGGAAACGAGCTGGGAAGTGTGAGCTCAAGGAACGGCCCGTCTTTGCGGAAGCAAACACAGCCAGTCTTTGGCTGCCCTTCTGAGATCCGTTTTCTTTTGGGGTGATGTTTCAAGGGTATACTCAGCTGCCCAAAGGGCCTGGAAATACAATGATCACCTTTCTTCAATTTGTTTCTTCGTCCCCTGGAGAAATTAACAGATCGACCGAAGGCGCAAAGGACCTGGAAAGAGTTCGCGTAGAAGTGGAGGAAGCGCAGAAACAGCCCATTCCCAAAGAAACTGGCAACACCTCTTGACACTGGCGGCGGATTGCCAAGCAAACAGGGAAACCAAAAGGGAAGTCGGTCTTGAGCAACTGAGAAAAACCAAGAGCGGAGGGTATACGGTGGGTGCTTGTCCTCAAGCAATAAGGAAGGAAATTCGGGAGTGGTTTTAAATGGTTGCAACTTGTGATTTCCTTGTAAACCACCCCGACAGTTTCTGGGACCCAAAAAAGCACACACACTAAAACAAATGAATCAGGGCTCTCAATTGCCAAGAATCAGCTGCACTTTAAAAGGGACCTGCAGATCTTGTTACTCAGTTGTTCAGTGACCCTGGGAAAAAAGGGAACCCTTTTTTGGGAAGACCATTTTAGTGGGGCAGCCACCAAACAAAAAGTTGGAAAAAGAACTGGAGCCACTGAAAAACTGAGGTTAGGCTTTTGAGCAGACCCGCCCAGAATCAAAGGGACACCCCTTCTTTGGGGGAAAGCCGTTTGAGAACATCTCGACCCAGACCGCGACTGGTCCAGTGATGGAAACAACTTCTCTTCGAACCCTGAGGGCTCCAACGAACGTCAATCCACAGGTGGCTGCGATGATGGCGAGTTGATGGCCGTTTTCCGGGTGTTGGGAATGAACCGCTTTTTCCAGAATGACCTTCCATTTCCATTCTTAGGCATCCTTCTTTCTAAATGACCCAACACCCTGGGGAAACAGCGATCGGTTTTTGAAAGGAACGATGGTTGAAAAGCAGGGAGAAGGAATCAACCTCAATCGACTTTGGATGCATTCCCAAGTAAAGGAAACCCACCAATTGAATAATATTCTCTTTTGGTCGTTCCCTCATGCCCTGACAACCAGCAAGTTTAGACTGAGTGTGCTCAACTGGAGGGGAATCAAGTTGTGCGTGGAAAAAGAGCTGGATCCTCTTTGAAAATGCAGCCCCCACTAAAAATGAACAGAACCAACCAAACAACACAAACCCTAAAAACACAGGTTTGCTCATTGGACACATGAGCCAACACAACTGTTTTGTTTGTGGGGTTGGCGTCAAACACCTAAAAGCAACTATAAACAAACACATGATCCAACAATAGTGAAGGACACCAAAGGAATGCCAAACCCCAGGGAATGGCTGAACAACCAGCAAGGTGTGTGTACAAGCCTGGATCAGCTTTCTTTGGGGGGAATCAAGGCGACTTACTTTGGGAATTACCCTTGTCATTCATGTACCTTCATGTACTACTGGCCCTTACGAAGGCAGTCTTTTGGAAAAGCAACCTGCACTTGGGTCTCGGAGAATACCGTAATTCACCTCGCAAAGCCTCCAATTGACTCACCTAAATTGTGCAGTCGGGTGCTTCGCCAAGGTGTAAGGGGTTTGTGAACTAGGTTGTCCACTAAAACGTCCGCAAAAGGACGGGTCAACCCTGTGATAAGTGGGTGATAGTGTACCGTCGCTGACTACACACTTGCCAGCCTGGCTTAAACACCCAGGCAAGTAACCGCCCCTTTGGCTTGCTCTTAGTGGGGAAATGGGACACTTTCCAGACGCAAACTGACCCATGCAAGGAGTGGTCGATCAACTGATTCAACTGTATTCATCTATCCCGTGTGAAACCTGGAAAAAGAGAAGAACGCAAATACACGTTTTTGTGGTTGACTTTGAAGGACAGCCGTTCAAACAAAGGACTTCCACACTGGAGGGGGCGTGGCCATTTTTGCTGGAGAAGCAAACATGATCTCATAGAGTTGAAGACTCAAGATACCCAAAAGGCTGTCTCGCTCTTTGGAGTTGGTCCCCCTTTTTGTCTCTAGCGTGAAACCAAAAGGAAAGCGGGTCAGCTTAAAAAAATAGCATTCAAAATGACCGGTATGTTTGTCGGCTCACCTCCACATATCCCTGCGCCGCCGCCACGTGCATCGGTGTGTTCCTGAGCCGTTCAGCGGTGGTTTGCATCGCCAATGTTGAGGACAAACTCGTCCTGTCTTCTCAAAACTTGGCCCACAAAACAGGAGCACACCGAGAATCTAAGGTTACACATGGCTCTTCCGACTCTTCCATAATATGGAAGTGTCTCTTTTTGAAGATACCTTTTTTCATTTTGAAGAGAACCACAAACGGAACGCCATCATGTTGTTGGGTCTCGTTAAAAATGACACCTTCAATTAGTCTACCCTATAAATCATGTTTGGAGGAGACCGCGGTTAAAATGTGGGCCGGTGGCATCACAAATCCACGAAACTCATACCCTTTGCCAATACATCGCTTTGATTTGGGAGCCTTGACCCGAGGGCGGGTGTGGCTCAAAATGGAGGCTCTAAAGTGGCCTCTCGGTTCTCCTTGAAGAAATGAACAATCAACACAAACGAAACAGGCAAAGAAACAAACACACAAGCAGACCAACAAACAAACACACGAACAAGCAAGCAACCAAAGCGGTGGTTGCTGGTGAGAATAGTTTTGGAGGACAAGGTTCTTGTTGATGTTCACCTCGTCCAACAAAGCGCGGGCCTGCAGCAAGCACCGCGCCGCCGCGGGATGGCCTGTGAGTCAACTCGCAAAAGGAACACGCGCTCCCCACAGCCCCCCTTCAGGGTCCAGTGGTTGAGTTTTGAGAACTCATCCCGGCATTCAACCTATCCAAAGAGTTTTCTCGTTTCCTTAAGGACAAGGGGAGTAGCAACTGAGGTAACAACCTGCACATCCCGTTTTGGTGGAGGTCACCTAAAAAAAAGACACCCAAATCCGGGGTCCACTCAGCCTTAGTGCTTGGCCGTTGTCTGCGTTGGCCGAATCGGCCGAATCGGCCGTGGTCTTTGTTTCGGCTTCCGACGGCGCTTTTCCTCCTTTCGGTTGGACTTACCGATTGGTGGGATTTCCTGGGAACATCCCCTATAGTGCGTAACAATCATATTGTTTTTGTTTCTTGGTGGAACATCCCTTATACTCTTGCCTCAAAGCGAAGCAGCCTTTTAGCCGTTTGGCTTCCCATTGTTGGAAAATCAGTTTGAGTCATGGGCCCAAAAGCTGATCACATTTCATTTCTGGATTGCGAACTCTCGGTGAAAGGCACCCTGGGTCTGTCAAAGGGACCCTCAAGACTCAAAAAAACGGGTTGGGGTTGCCCTCTAAATAGCCCTCTGAATATTTACTCCTCTAACATGGAACCCAAAGCAGAGAGGAGACCCCTTTTATGGGAGACGTATGCGTCGGTTGTAACTTAGGTTACTAAAAGCCTATTAACTTGGCCGAACACTGAACACTCAATAGCCGTTGAATTATTCGCACATCGGAAACTCCGACTTCTCTTTGGCTTATCCAAAGATAGCCCCCGGGTGCCACCCTCAAAAACACACACACACACACACAAACACACAAACACACAAACACACAAACACACAAACACACAAACACACAAACACACAAACACACACACACACAAACACACAAACACACAAACACACAAACACACAAACACACAAACACACAAACACACAAACACACAAACACACAAACACACACACAAACACACAAACACACAAACACACAAACACACAAACACACAAACACACAAACACACAAACACACAAACACACAAACACACAAACACACAAACACACAAACACACAAACACAAACACACAAACACACAAACACACAAACACACAAACACACAAACACACAAACACACAAACACACAAACACACAAACACACAAACACACAAACACACAAACACACAAACACACAAACACACAAACACACAAACACACAAACACACAAACACACAAACACACAAACACACAAACACACAAACACACAAACACACAAACACACAAACACACAAACACACAAACACACAAACACACAAACACACAAACACACAAACACACAAACACACAAACACACAAACACACAAACACACAAACACACAAACACACAAACACACAAACACACAAACACACAAACACACAAACACACAAACACACAAACACACAAACACACAAACACACAAACACACAAACACACACACAAACACACAAACACAAACACACAAACACACAAACACACAAACACACAAACACACAAACACACAAACACACAAACACACAAACACACAAACACACAAACACACAAACACACAAACACACAAACACACAAACACACCCCTATCTTGGTACGAAGTCCTCTTTGGTTGGTCCAACTGCAAATGTGGCAACTAGAACCAGGCACCAAACTTGGGTGACGTTGGAAGGGGAGCAAAATAAATAAATAGCAGTTAAGTTGGGATTTCCCACTAAATCACAATAAGCAAAAATGTAAAATGGTTCCCAACAACCATAAAGCAAAGGGTTTCACGACCGACATGTCCAAGGGCTCCGTGAGCCTTGCGCACAGGCGAAGTGCAAAGCCGTGAGCCCGTTTTTGGAGACCTGGTCCTGCCCATGCTCGGCTCAGATTCGCCCAGGTCCCATGTACTCGGCTTGCCCAAAAGAAGAAGCAACAACTCTAAAAAAAAGAAAGAACAAAAACTGGTCCAGACTCGCTTCCTGAGTGGATTGGTCAACATTCGTCCAGACTTGTTATTTAGTACTAAAATGGGCCACCTGGAGTCTCCTTCTGACCCCTAGGAAATGGTTGGTCAGTACCCAAAATAAAGGGTCATGACCAACCATTTCTAAAGGGTCAGAAGGAGAATCCAAGTACAATGGTCCAAAAGGTACAAAGTCCGTGAACTCAAGAAGTGAGGTTTGCGCCAGTACCAAAAATGGGAATCCATGGAAAAAAATACCAAAAGGTCAAATCCGGTCGATTCGCTTTGGGCAAGTGAGTGACCCCACCCGGCCTGACTCGGTTGCTCCCTCCGCCCAAACGAGCAAAAGCTCCATCACCTTTCGTAGATTGTCAGGTAAAGCCAATTCTTTACAAAAAGGTTTAAGGATTTAAGGAGCCATCCGGTCACACCAAGGACCAGCTATGGTCAATATCCCTAGTGCACTCCAGTTGAGTCCCCCAAGTGGATTTTTCCCCGCTTCGGGGACTCATTCTCTTTGAGAGGATGTCAACCACGAAATGGAGCGGTCATCCAAGTGTACCCGGATGGCCCGAAAAAATCCAGATCGTGTTGGTTTGCTTGAGGTCTTTGAAAGGGAAACCAACAGGAAAAGACAAATGTGGTCGATCCAAAAGTCCAAAGTCGGGCTCCAAACATGCGCCGGGCAGGCGAAACTCGAGTTTTCTGTGTACCCCCTTGTGAGCCAGGAAGCTCAGTTGCCCAGTGCGGACCCTGCAAAAGGCGATTACCATTTGGGAACCAAAGTTTTTGATCCGGTCGATTGGCTGTGGGCTGCCCTTCATCTACCCACCGTGGTGATTGTGTCTTCTCAACGAGTGAGAAGTCCCGCCGCCTACGGAGTAAAACAACAACTCGGTGTTTCTTCCAGCCACTAAAAATGGCCATAGAACCAACAAATACCTTCACACGCCAAAAAAAGAAGAAGGGAAGAACCAGAACCATCTACCTGTCTTGGTGTATTGAGCCAGTGGCTCGTGAGTTGTCAGTTTAAACTTGGTTGACGTTGGAAGGGGAGCGAAATTTGTCATTTTTTAGCGGTTAAGTGGTTGGATGTTCCACTAAACCACAAGAAGCAACAATACGTAACATGTGTCCCAACAACAACCATGAGCTGGGCAGCCCTCAAATCTTTTGCTGAAAGTTAACCTAACCCTGACAAACCGATCGCTAAACTGCTAAAGCCTAAAAACCTAAGACCTAGGGAACCAGATGGCTGAGAACCGGCCGAGCTCCTTCTGCGCCTTGGCTTCCAGCAGCCAACTTACGATGTCTTCGTGTCCCTGAGCTGCGGCAGCGTGCCTTGGGAGACGCTTCGGGAGTTGCCTGAGCAAATGGGGTCATGGATCTATTTTTAGAGGGTCAGAAGGAGACTCCAGGTCTAGGGGGTGATTCCTTTTCCATTCTTTTCAACCATCGTTCTTTTCGAAAACCGGATCTGTTTCCCCTGAATTTTGGATGGTTGCCTGAAGAGAAGGATCCCTGGAAAGAATGGAAATGGAAGGTGCCCCTAGAGTTGTAACGCAGTTCAACGGGGGGACCCTCAAACGAAATGGGGGAGGGTGCTGAAATTGCCTCCACAACGCCCAAAAAGCCACCGGAACAAATTGGAGAGAGGGGAGGGGGAGGTCTGTTTGATTGACTATAATTTCCCCTAATGTGGGGAGTGTATTTTTTCCAGGGCTCCTTTAATGTACCCGTACATCACCCCACAAACTCAATTGCAAGATGTTTGAACCGGATATATTTTCATGAGAGCCTCTTCATGCACCCCAGGTGCCATGAGCTGTTTCAAGATGTGATAAATCCCTCCCACTCTATAAAGCAGCAAGTCTATCTGACTTCCGATCGAGTGGACTGGCCAAAACAGTAACCAAACGTTTCTCAATGTTGCAGCTACAATTCGAACCATTCCCGTGTTGCTTCGTCTTGCTGGTGCGATAGGTAGGCAATGTGAAATGGAATGAACCCAGGCTTTGGTCCCCTTAAAGGAAACCACCGCTTGGACGGGTTTTGAGGGTCATGCCATTTCTCATTCCCTGCTGAGCACCAGTGGTGCTTCGTTTTTTTTGCTTTTGCATTTTACCAAAAGGGATCCGAAAAGCCACACCAAAAATCATTCACACCAGGGCGCGGTTTGGTGTCCTGTTGTTTTGTTTGCCAAAACATCCACTTGCGTTTCCGTCCCATGGAACAAATGAACAAATATGTCCAGTCGTTAAATCGATCATATGTCAACCCATTAACAAAGGATGCATTTACCATGAAAAACCCGTGGGCTTGAAGAATGCCCCAAAACAGCAGGTATTTGGAGTAGGGGGTATAGGGGTTGTACAGTTCCCTCAAGAAGTACGGGCTGAACATGGACCAAAACCTGCGTAACCCCTCCTGTTTAATTTTGGAGTCTTGATGACCCTTAAACAAAATGGTTGGTTAAGGCCCCTTTCCTTTGGGTAATGCCCCAATTTTCGGAGGGTCATGGAGACTCCAGGGAATGTCCGGGTGATGACCCAGAAAGGGAACTGCCCTAATTGTCCCGACTGTTTTCGGGCCCTCCAAATGGATTGTTGTTGAGGTGGAGTGGTTATTTACAGGTGATTGCCAAAAAAACACCAGGGAGGAAGCCCTAAAGCTATGGACCCAGTATTTTTTCGGGGTGATGACCCAAAAAAGGACCTGGAGGAACCCCGGACTGAGCTGCAAAATGTTCTTTTCTGGTCATGGAGACTCCAGGTAATTTCCGGGTGACCCATTTTGGGAACTGGAGGAAACATGTTCTAAGGCTCAGAAAATGTTTCCTCCAGGCCATGTTGTCCAGGTGATTGCCCAAGAAGGGACTGAGCCCCGGTGCAAAGAGGTCTCCCCCATGACGTTCCGCTTCTGGACGTCGGCTCCGGCCGCCAGCAGGCAGCGCACCATGCCCTTCCGGCCCTGGACGATGGCACCCAGCAGCGGCGTGACTCCTTAGCGCGTTTTCAATGGGTCCACGTCTTTTTGTAGGTCTCTTTTCATTATCTCTTTTTGTAGGTCTCTTTAATATTAGTAATAAAACAATCTGGAATTACAGTAAAGAAGAATTATCAGATGCTCAATTTCGATGATGACAAGTTGGTGGTCAAAACCGTTGTGGTTGATCCCATTTTGGGAGTAAAAAGGGTGAATTCACCACCCGTTTTAGTGGAGATGGGGGTACGATTTGGATTTTACCCATGGCCATTTGGGTGATGACAATCCTTAGGTAAACAATGGTGACCTATATGAACCTCCATTGTTTGATGGTGGTGTGAACCACAGGGTGTATGTGTATATGGTGGCCTCTTGGGAAAAATAGATGGGTTTCCCAGGTAAATGGGACATAAACCCCATCTAAACCAGGGGAACCCCTCTACTTCTTAAGCAAACCAACCAAGAAGGATCTTAAATGGGTCCACGTGTTTTCTCTGCCCAGGAAATATGGGGAAAAAATAATTGAGCTGTCCTCAGATCCGCCGCTAAAAGTTTGACTTTTAGTGGGTTAAATGCAAATCCCCACTAAACACAAAAAGTCTAAACAGCCAAGGGGATGGCTGGGAAACACCAAGAGAATTGGCATCCTTTTTGTTGGTTGGTTGACTTTAAAGGGGACCACTGGGCAGGGGGGGATGTACCCCTGTTTGGGTTGGTTTGACTCACTTGGGTGGATTGGCCAAAAGACTTTGATTTACCACCAAACTGGTCCCAAAAAGTTGAAAGCCCAAGAACTCAAGGGGTCAAACATAGGCACCCAAAATGGCTTGCTCTGGAAAATGGAAATAAGGACTCAAACCTCAAAGGTCTGGTGCTTTCACTTTGACCCATACCCAGATGGGTATCATGTTTTTAATACTATTTCATTTATGTATATGTTTCTTGGGAGGGGGGGTACCCCTTTTTAGGTTGGTGTCAAAGGACACCAAATCCAGCTGACTTCCGAGTCCCAACCTGTTGCTTCCACTAAAATGGTCTTCCCAAAAGTTCGGAAGGGAGGTCTTGCTCCTCTTTTTGGGCTCATTGAAGCAAACCCCTCTTCAAACGACGACACCGTGCACTTCCCCACCACAATCTCGCATTGCAGGACACACCCTTCAAATGGGCAGGAGACTGCAATGTCTCATCCTTCCTAAAAGATTACCTGGAGTCTCCATGACCCTTAAAAAATGGGGTCATGACCCATGTATTTTGCATAATGACCCCATTTTCTAAGGTCATGGAGAGTCCAGGTACTCATGCTTCTTCGCATAGGTGTCCTTTTGGGAAAATAGATGGATTTCTAGATGATTCTTCACCACCAGGTAAACCAGGAATCGCTCTCTATTTTTCGACCCAAACCGTTACCAAAAAGGACACCTATGCTGCTTCGGGCCTCACCAACGGAAAACAACAAGCAACAACAAAAGCGCAAACATGGGCCTGTGTCTCTGGGCGCTTGTCACACTGCAAAGCGCGAGGAAGCCCAAAGGAAACCATTAAGGTCCAATGGCTCGCTGTGCTTTTCCTTAAGCACAACCCCTTTCACAATAATATCTCGATTGTTTTGCGGCCCGCTTTCGGTGTTAAGAGGAACAACTCGAACTTTGCGGTACGGGCAAACGCGCGAAACGGGCGCCACGGCTCCATCGACGGTGCTGGAGTCCTTGTTGGCGCCAGCCTCCAGCAAGCACCTGAGCAAAAGGACCACATCGACCAAATCCGGCCTTTCAGTTTACCCTCTGGAAACCATTCTTCTTGGCGAACCCCCAGCCGTCCGGTTCCATAGGTAGTTTTTAGGCTTTTGCGTTTAGCGGGGGTGTCCGAATTCAACCAGGTTGTTAGCAGGGGAGCGGAAAACGGACAGCCGCCGCCCAGTTTTGACGAACACACACACAAACACAGACACGTACATCCAAACGGGCTTCCTGGAGTCTCCTTCCGACCCTTTAAAAATGGTTGGTGACGACCCCTGTATTTTGGGTCAAATGACCAACCATTTTCTAAGGGTCAGAAGGAGACTCCAGGCACACCCAAACGGGTTTCATTGCTCTGTCAATGTTCAGGCATGGGCTCTGGAGGCGGCAAAACACATTTTAGCAGCCAATCCCTGTGGCCCGAAGGGCGATCTTTGGCTCGGTCCTTTGGGCAGAAAAACCCGATGCAACCAAAAAGGACACCTATGCCAGTGTCCCGAATTGGTAAACCACCCTGTTCCTTTTCGGTGAGCTTTTTGCAGGAATGGACACGGGGGGCGTTTGCCTTTTCCACTGAAATAAATAGGAATCTGGTTTCTTGGTAGTGTAGAAGTCCTTGAAACTGGGAGGCGGTTCATTTTAGCAGAAAAGGCAAACCCGGACAAGCCAGTTGGCTGTTCACCAAACACCTTCATGAAACCAAAGACAACTGAAAACAAGCGGCTTGCGTTAGCTCTTCAATTCGGAGCCACATCCAATTGTGCCATGGTCAAAAATATGTTTGTTTGACGAATCGTTATCATGATTGTCCAGGATCCTAGATGACCATCCCCTCCATTTACTTGTTTGTCCGGACAAACTGAGAACATATGTCCAGCAGTTTTGTTGTTGTTCGATTCCCTGTAAAACCATCCGCGGAAAATACAAAGAATATTCTTAACCAAACGGAAGGTTTCATATTTGTCCTGGTGCTGGGGTTGGAACAACCACCACCCGTTGCAACTAAAATTAAGCCACCAATGTACGAAGATATTGAATCACCCGCCAAAGCGACCAAGATCTGGTCTAGGTCCTCCAGTAGAGAGGTTAGAATAAGGGTACGGACTTTTTTCTGTAGTCTATTTTAGTAGGGGAACCCAAAACCCCAACCAAAGAAGTAACGGTGAGAAAGGGCACCTAGCTCTGGTGGTTTGCACCAAGATCTGGTGGAGGGATCCTAACTTTGTTGCCACGGAGCTGGGCGATCTGCTCATGGCCCACTTTGGAGGCGGACAGCAGTGGAGTCTCCCCACTGATTGCGGCTGTGTCCTCGCGGCTTCTCTGAAAGCATCTTTACAGGTATGCGCACTGCCGATCGAGTTTTTGAGGCTGCACTTTTTCAGGTTGGGAAATCAAGACGACACACACACACACACACAACTGTTGCATTCCTTGGAATTGTTTAATCTCATATCATGAGCCCTGTACTCGTTTTGAGATTGGAAAATTGGCTTGGCCCATGCAATCCCCAACCTATAACAATGGACTGCCAGCAATACGATCAACACCTCGTATGGGTGCGCCTATTTTGAGGGTACCTTTTTTCTGAGGTTTTCAACAGAAACCAACAGAAACCAACAGGAAAACCGGTAAAGAAACCAACCGGCATTTGTTTGGGGGTCCCCAACAGTCACGTCCTTTTTCTCGCTCAAGGAAAGGCACCCCCATCAAAACGCGGTGACCGTCGCTGACCAGATCCTTGTCTGCTCCACTGTCCAGCAGTGTTCGCAGGACGTCTTTGTGCCCCTGGCACGCGGCCATGTGCATGGGCGTGAGCCCGTTGTGAGCGCCTTACGTCGTCGTCGAGAGAGAAAGACCGTGAGCTGCAGGAGAAACAAAGGAGTAGAGGCCCCCCTTCCATACATATCTCAGATCTCTTGTACACCAAAGGCTTCCCCTCCAAAAAATAAACAACAATGGCCCATATATTGTAACATGTAAAATGAGTTTCACAACAGATGCAAATAAAATTGGAAATTTCCAAAGTTGGGAAAGGTGTCATTTGAATCAGCCTCAGACAAGCTATCACCAGAAAAAAAAAGAAGGAAACGAAAACGAGGGGTGTGTGTTTTTTCTGTTTCCTCAAGGTGAGTATGTGTCAAATTACGGGGAGCACAAACACGGGTGCCGTTTGGTTTCCCTTTCAGCCGGGGTGAAAACACACACACACACACACACACACACACACACACACACACACACACACACACACACACACACACACACGCTCAGGGGCGGGGAGGGGTTAGGCCTGGAAATTCCAGCCCTCCTCAAACCTCATACATTGGCCCAAGTCCAAAGGTGTTTACCAAGATGGATGTGCCGCGCCCTTTACTTTTTGAGGGTACCCATCTTGAGTCATAATCAAGAAATGGAACTAACATGGTGCACCCAAACCAATGAAACGAACTTAGGATTGCCCCTTAACCTTCATCTACCCGGTTTTCGGTTTGAGCCAGTGGCTATTTTGGGCTTGAGGCGAACCAAAGGGAAACCTTCCATTTCTCAGGGTCTATTATAACACAGCTTGGAAAATGGATGGATTGAATGGCAAATGGATGGTTTGGATGGAAAATGGATGGTGTGAATGAAAAATGGATCGCTTTGCAAATGGAAAAAGTCTTGGAAGTCATGGATGGAACTCGCCCTCGGAAATGGAATTGGCTGTCGAAGCCAAGGCCAACTTTTTACCCGGAGCGTATTGCCAATCATGTCCTGTTCAACCTTGTGCATGGCAGCAACGTTGTTTTTAGCAGCCCAGTACCGAAAATGGACAGATCGAACAAACAAAAAAAAAAAACGCCTAAAAGCATGCCCACAACACTAAAAGCACCTAAAAGCATGCCCACAACAGCGCAGGCTTTCTCCCGAACACCAAATCCAAGTCTGAAACCTTGGGGACTGAGAGACCATGCGTTTCGGTTGGCTGCCTGGTTGGTTGGGCGGTTGGCTGCTTGGTTGGGTTGTCCGCTCCTGGGTGCTTGGCCAAGCTGAGTGGTTACCGACCATTAGCTCGCTTAGTCCCCCTAGGGGAAGAAACCCTGATGCTGGCGGTGGATGCCCGAAATGTTGCAGGCAATCCACCACAAATGGAATTTACGGGGGTTCCCTTCCTCCTTACTTGCAAAACAAATAGGGCGTCGGTAGTCTAATCTTGTTGTTTGGCTTTATGCTCTCCCTGACCCTTCTGCCTACATCCCACAGCGGGGTGAAAACAGATGGCAGCTCCTCTTTTGGAAAGGGGATAAAGGGAATATCTAACCCCGCATCGCTTGGACGTGTGCCATCTTTCACCAAGTTGAACTTGATAATTCATTCAAAATGAGACGACCTGGCTCTCTTTCTTTGTTCAAAGATTCTTTATCTTCCTGTTTCCTCTATTTGTTTTGCCTGTCTCTCTTTTCTTTGTTCTGTCCTCTTTGTTCTGTTCCCTTTCTCTTTCTTTCTCATTATCCTTATCTTCCTCTTTCTCTCGCCCTTTCCCGGTTTCTCTTTCTTTCTCTTCTCGCTGCCCTTCCTTCTTCCTCTTTATCGTCCTCATTATCTTTATGTGTCTCTGTCTTTCTTTCTTGCTATTTCTCTCTCTCTCTCTCTGTCCTGGTTGTCTTCTCTCTCCATTCTCTTTTATCTTCCATTTCTCTTTCGCTTTCTCATTCCCACTCTCTTTTCTTTCTTGGTCTCTTTCTCGGTTTCTTTCTCGTTCTCTCGTTCTCTCTTTTTTCCTCTCTCTCTGTCTCTCTGTCCAGCCCACGAAAGTGACGCATGCAAACAAAAGGCAAAGGTTGTGCAAGCTACAGGAAGCAACACAACGCAAATTGCCCAGGTCCTCCAGTAAAGAGGTTAGAATAAGGGTACCCTTTTTCTGTAATTAGTCTATTTCAGTAGGGGAACCCTCCCCCAAAACAGGGTAAAAGGGCACTACTGGGGGACCTAGTTGTTGAGGCCGACCCCCTGAAGTCCTCAAAAGGTTGCGCGAGCGAAGCGCAAAGCGCACAAAGATACACGAGTTGTTTCAGGCCGACCCCCCAACAGTCCGCCAAGGGTTCACCTGTCGAGGGTTGCGCAAGCTGAAAAAGCCAACACGCAAAGTGAGGGCTTCACAAGTCTGCAGGTTTGCCCGAGCGAAGTAAACATGGTACAAACACCGAAAGTCCGCAGAGGGTTCGCAACGATTGAGGGCTGCGAAGAAGTGCCCATTCCCCGTCTCCGCACCCGGTTCGCACACGCTCCGCACCGCCGCCGTTATTTCCCAGCTGTTTGAACATATGGGTCAAAATTAGGTACCCAAAATGGGACCCTGGCAAATAGAACCAAGGACTAAAGCCTGCGGTCGCCCGGTGCTTTAATTTTGACCGCACGCATTTCGATATAGAGAGCGAGAGAGCTATCCCCAATCAGTGCAAGTACTACGGACATTTGAGCTAAGCTTCCTTTGGGTGTTTTTTGGTGACGATTTGATTTCCGGACATCAGAATTCCGGCGACTTATATCCACTAGTTGAAGGGGGTACAACTCGGAAAAAAACAAAGCCACTAAGCCTTCAGTTCATGCTTGGCCCAACTCTGGGGTATATCCCTGGAGAAACAACACACGTATTTCCAGTAGCGATAGACTCCCTTTAAAACAAACAAGGCAAACAAACTGGCAACATAACAAGAAATCCTAAGCAAATGGAAGGATACAACATCTCTTCGGAGGACAAACGAACAAGCGGGGATACGGAGCGGGCGGAGATATGGGGGGATTCCCTTGGCGCCATTTCCCGTATCAAACTTAGTCCAGGTGCATTTCGGGGGAATCCTCCTGTATCCCTGCTCTCTGCTGTACCCCTGCTAGTTGGTTTCCCTGACTTTGGAGGATACCTGCTTTGTCAGCTTGTCTGGCAGATGTCCTTCACCCCCAAAAGAAGCACATACACCATATATATATATATAATAAACACAGGCATCAACACGTAAAAAACAAGTCAACATACGTCGCCCACCGAGGCGCTCTTGTTCATATTGGCCTTGGCCTCCAGCAAGGTGCGCGCCAATTGCCCGTGCCCGTGGACTGCGGCTTGCATCAGCGGAGTGCTCCCGCTCTTCTCTGCCTGGTCCTTGCCCACCAACCAACCAACCAACCAACCAACCAACCAACCAACCAACCAACCAACCAACCAACCAACCAGAAGGACCAGCCCTAGTAAACAAAAAAAAGACAGCCCTACGTTTAAATTTAAAAAAGAGGAAAAAAAAAAAAAAGGAAAAAACAAACCGGATCCCCAAATTGCCCCTGACTACAAAAACAACCAACTCTTTTTTAGGGTGGTATTGTTACTGAACACCTGGGTTTCCAGGGTAAAAACCTCCTTCTTTAGTCGAGGGTCCACATCATTCCCTAAAAAGAAACGGGTATTGGGTGTAAGGGGTACCTTGGGGTGGAGGTGTCAAAGTCGCCATTTTGGGGGGTCACAGGGTCGCTGGATTTCCCCTTCGTCAAAAGTTGATCCATTTACTGGTGGCTTCCACTAAAACGATCACCACTTTTGGAGGTTCCCTTTGATGGGAATTGGCTCGGAAACCCTGACAAAGGGTGATCGTTTGTGTGTGGTTCTTTGATTTGGAGCAGAAGGAGGGCCCCATTTCGGCCTGTTTTGACACAGGCCCATTTACCAGAACAAGGTGAGCCTTCCCCTGAAAATATTGAAAATCATCCTCATTTTGGTCTGGCCACTCTTAAGTTGTTGGCTTAGGCTTAAGGCCATTTTCTGCAATACCAAGAGACCCCCCCCCCACAACCGTCCCGTTGATTGCATTTCTCGTAGGCAACCAAGGGAACCAATTAAAACCAAAACTTCGTGGTTGCCTAATCCCTTGCCAAAAGCTGAACAATCCCTCTAAACGCTAAGCAAGCAAAAAGTCTCCAGGGTGCCGACTGTCACCGGAACATCTTTGGACACCTGGGATCCCCTTGAAGGCTCGGCCCCTTGAAGGGTTGACCATCCAAACACATGGTTCTCCATTGAAGAACACGGAACCTTGGGCTTGTCTCAGAGGGAACACCGAGATTGGTGTTGTTGCCCTTTAGCTGTCCAATAAACCAAAAACAAACCAAAAAACACAGGGAAAAAAAAAAAAACGAGACACGTCCACTTGAAGGGATTTGGGGGGGAATTGAACTTCTTGAAGGGAGATCTACGGAACAGTTGCTTGACAATAGCGATTTGGGCACGCTTCCGCGGGTTGCGCTCAAGCCGACTTGAAGCGGACAACATTCGGGACTGCCTTGCACATCAAAAGAACCAAGGGTTACTCCAGTGGTTAGTAAGCCTGGTTATAATCCACTGAACGGAGACTTGTAACTATGGCTTTTGTGGGTTATAACCATGGTTATTAACCACTTACTAAGTACCCCTTGAAGTAGGTTGAATGGACAAGCCACTTGATTCCAAACAGCTTTGAGGGGCCAAGGTCACACCAAAGACCAGCCAGCAAAAGGCACTCCCCATCTGCTTTGCTTTCGTTGAGGTTCTTTCTGAAGTCTTTTAGGAGAGCACTCATTGCAGTGCTGTGACTGGCATGTGACTGGCCGGGATAAACACATTACCAACCTCTATTAGCAAGAATATATTGCTGTGTGCAGCCCACTGAACGATTGAACGCGAACAGAACCAAGCAAGTACAAACACACATACCAAGAACTGTGAAGAAATGTTTGAACCAGACTGTGAAGCTGGACATGAGGCAACAGCACACACACACACACTCACACCATAGACAATACACTAAACATGTCTTGAGCCATGTGTCTTTGTCAGCACGTGCGTCCAGCAAGCGCTGCACCACTTCGGTATGACCGTGGGATACGGCCAGATGCATTGGTGTCAAGGCCCTCTCAGTCGTACCTGAGTTCCCAGCTACGCGGACACGGAAGCGACTGCCTTGCCGATCTGCCCGTTTCGGGCATTGAAAAAGCGCACAATTACAAATGACTACAAGGGCTCTAGTGTGTCTTCCCTCCAGAGCAAGTCTAATGGTCTGCAGGTTCAATGCAAAATCCAGGCAATTGTCCAAAAGGATGTACTCCCCGCACAGCAAACAGCAGGAATATCAAAAAGGGTCCTGTCAACCTAGAAGGCCTTTGTTCCTAACATGGATGACATTCTCGTCTCACGTCCTGAGTTGATGGCCCAACGAAAAGTCCAAACTGTTTGTTTCCCACTAAAATGTGTCTTCCCAAAAAGTGTTTCCAGTCCTCAGGAAGTGAGTTGTGTTCCTTCTATTGATCTGAAGACCGCTGATGGCTTGCACAATGTGTTCCCCTTGCCTGCCATAACCGGAAGCACGTAAGCTCTGAAAGAGCGTCCAAGGCATGCGGACAACGCAAACAGTTTTCCTCAAGGTGACAAGCTACTTGGATGTTCGCTGCCAAGTTCGTAAGTGCTTAGTGACAAGTTATTTCGCACTCATAAAAGGGCTAGCTCCACTTGCCGGAGACCTACAAGTGCATCCATGGGTTATAACCCATGATACTGGCAACTTGCCAGCTTGGCGGACAAAAAACACCGAAGTAAAGATCCATGCAACCCTTCAAAAGAATGGAACGCACTAAAGGAGGGCTTCTACGCGGTTTCATAACTCACTTCTCTCACTTTGCGTCTGAACTTCTTGCTTCCATGACCCAAAAAGTGACTAGAGTCCAACTGGGGAAGTGGTTCAAAAGGCAAACCCGGGCGATGACCGGGGCCGATTTTTCGGCTGCTCTTCCAAGGCAGGCCAAAAGCAAGTTGTAGCAAAGCCTTGCAACACGCAGCACCCCAGTAAATAAACAGTAACGTCTTGTTTGTTGAAATTATTTTTTTCCTGTGTAAGGGACATGCCCACTGCAAAGGGCATTCCCTTGGTACAGCTGGCCAACCCATCTTTTTCACAAGCATGTTCGCCGGCTGAAGCTCTGGGAGTTGTTTTTGTTTGGGAGAGGCGCCCCTTTTTTTCGAACATCACCAAACCAAAGGTCCAGCATAGTCCAACAATCTATGTTCAAATTTGATGTCTACAACTTCAGTTGTTTCGGAAAAGGAAAAAGCAACCATAACTTTCAGCAAATAATGCAAGCAACAATGTGAGGTTCAACTCCTAGCTTCCCTTGAAGCAAGCAGGAAGTCCACATTTTCCAGTTTTCTTCGGTTTTTGCCTTCCAACAATTGTGAAATTCCTTAATTTAAGGGGGCAGGTACAACAGGGGGTAGTTGAGCCCCTTTCGGGTTCCTGAGTGTTTGCTAGGGTTCCTTTAGAGAGTCTTGGGTTGAACCCAATTCCTCCGGGATCCGGATCCCCGCGAAAAAAACCGGGTGGCTTCCATTGACATCGCCACTGGTGGTTGAACCCAAAGAGGGTCAAAGGCGAAGGACTGCCGTTTTCTTCGTGTAAACCCATCGGCCTGGTTCCCTGGACCAAATACTCGGAGGGGGGCTGGGGGGGAGCCCCTTATTGAGCTCTAAATAAGGCTTTATTAAGGGCTTCACAAGGGTTCCGATTTGGCGCCGAAAAGGGGAACCCCCCAAAAACAACTTGAACCCAACCCCCGGCACGAACTTCCCCCAAAAAACCACCAACCAAGCGACTCGCTTCGCCGCCAGGGTTGGGAAACCCACCCACGAAAAAGACCTGAACATTGCAACTTGTAAATGCGGTAAATGGTGGCTGCCCGTTATTTTGGTGTTGAAAAAGCAACATGTTTCAAATGGTTGCAACATGGAGATCCTTTAAGGAGCCCTGCCAATGTGGATTCCCTAAAATAATAATAATAATAAAACACGTAACTGACTTGTGATTCCCTTGGGTTACCTTAAAACAAGTTGGATTCCCTGCTTCTGTGTTTTTTGTTCTTCGCTGGGACGAAAAAACGGCTCGCTTCGCCGCATCGGCCCAAATTCTCTTCCTAGGCGCCGCGGTTCTTGTCGGCGCCCGCGTCCAGCAAACACTGCACCACCTCCACGTGGCCTTCGCCGGCAGCGAGCTGCAGAGCAGTCATCCCATCCTCGGCGGAAAAAAAAAAAAGATCGGTTCGATCAGCGAAAAGGGAATCCAAACCAATTCCCTTTCAGTGTTTCCCTAGTTTGACACATATCCATATTTCCCTTCATGGATTCAAGTATGAACCCCGTTGGAAAGGCGCATACAATTTGAGGTTCCTTTAGGCGGGGATGTTTTGGGGGGAAATAAATTCGCAGACTTGAACACGGACTCCACTGGTTTCGGTTTGGACGGATTCCACTGGTTTTGGTTTCTAGGTCCCCAGCTTTTTTGGGGGCGGGTTCCCCTTCTAAAAAGGACTACAGAAAAAAGTTGGTACCCTTATTCTAACCTCTCAAATCTGGCTGACCTAGTATATCTGGGTGTCTTTTTGAGCTGATGCTTGGGATCTCGGCTTATGTGGTTTCCCTGGAAAACCACCACAAAAGCAACTTGGGGCAGCCTCAAAAGGTTTGGTCAATGTTCAGAGACAGCCCTTGGCCTCTGACCATCCCCACCGAAGAGTTGGTTGAAAATGGATGGATCCCACTGGTTTTAGTTTGAGCCCTAAGGGTCATGACACCTCCAATGCCCCGACCCCGACCAATTCCTCAAGGGCCCAAAAAACGACAACCCAATTGGAGGGCCCAAAAACAGTCGACCCTCAGGGGGTACTGCCTTTGAAACGCTCTGAGAACACATTGGGGAGACGCGCTTCCCATCACAAGCCTTTGAATGGTCAGCGGGGAATGAGAACTGGAAGGAAGAGAAACCATCCATGGACTCAGTATCCTGGGTCTTGAGGGCTAAAACACTTCTAAAAACCCTTAGATTTGGACATGAGTCGGTCCAAATGGATTTCGGTCTCATGGAAACCAGCTTTGCTGGACATTCTACAGGAAATTGGCCGAACACCCGCCAATCCAGGAACTTCTGCAGACCTACATGGGCCTCCCTCCACTCGCTTACCCAGTTCGGACTCAGAAATCACAGGCGATCACCTGTTGGACCCTCTAAAAGTGGACCAAGTGGAAAGTAAAAGGCCAGAGGGTCGATTCGCTTTGGCAACTGAGTTTGGGCTGCTCGTTACCAACCAAAATTACGGGGGTCCCGAGAAAATGACGGCCATACATGTGGCCAGATTTCGACCCGCGAAAAGTGACAACTCGTTGCCGGTATGGCAAAACAAAGGAAACCCAACGGGTGCAAACCACCAAAAAGGTGGAGTCTGGCAATGTTTTCAGGTTGGTAAGGGAAACCAGACCGCGTGGAAACTTGTCGATTACTCTGGGCTACACAAAGAAACAGAGTCAAATTCTGCCCAAGAGCAACCCCAAAAAACAAAACACTGTTCTACCCCAAAACAAGCAGGTCTACAAAAATAAGGTCTACCCATTTTTTTCAAAGCCCAGGTCGTATCCCCAAGAGCAAAACCTTCCGGAACCCTTCCGGAAGCCTGGAACCGCTCCAAACCACTCGGGGAAAGACCCCACGGCTTTCAGCTGCGGAATTGTACAACATATGATGTTTGTTTTGCTCCAAAATAAAAAATGTGTCTATACTGATATTCTATTCTATTATATTCATATTGTTTTGTTGTAAGGATATTCTATGATACGGAAAACAAGGGCACCTCTGGTTGGCGTTTTGTGGGGATGGAAATCCCCGGATTCAGGAGCAAACTTCCTTCCTGATGCGTCTGCAAGGGATCTCCCAGATCAAAAAAACCTGCGGACCCAAAAGCTGAGGTCTGGGCGAGCTAATTGCTTGGGCAACCCTTGGAACGGGCTTGAAAAGAAACCATGATCTGTTGCAGCCCCGTACTAATCAACAATTGATTGATAGGGGCGGTTTTTCCCCCTCCAAAAGTGGTCTGATTACCGGACACCCCCTATAAATAAACTCGGGGTCAACATTACTAAAGATAAACAGAACCAAAAAACCCAGAAGGTAAAACACATGCCAACAGTGAAGTCGGATCCTCTAAAAGCCCTTGTAGCCTGTCCGTGAGATCTGCAAAAGCTCCAAGGGGCAGGGAGATAGCGACCAATTCCTCGACTGCCCTGAACTTGCTGGTTCGAATGGAATCACTCAGCTTAATGAAGCCATGGATCCATTTCGCAAAATTACCACGGCAAAAACGGGGGTCCCTCGTTGCCGTTTTTGCACCTCGAGTGAAAAACCAGTTGAGGAGCACCCCGACAAAAGGAAACCGTTGGAGCCCGGTGAGCTCGCTGCAGAAAACCAGCAACTGCGGGAGGAGATGGCTTCACAAGTCTCGGTTGGCATGTTGTTCTAAAATCTCTGGCACCTTTGCCTCCCTTTGCTGAAGTACCCTGAGGAGAAGAAAAGATACATTTCTGATGGAACCCAAGTTCGATGTCCTGGAATTTATCATTGTGCCTTGCTCATACTTGCAGGTCAACGAACTGGCCACCAAGGATAAGAGCCAAAGAACCTCTTCTGCTGTACAAGGGAAAGCTAGCAGCCAGGCATCTATGATCTTATCCTGGTCGGCGCCAGCTTCCAGCAAACATTGCACCACCTGCGCGTGTCAGGTTTCGGGGTTTCGGGATGTTCCACCCTCCTGCTGATTCCCATATCCAAAACCCATCCACAAAAAGCTGGAGGTGGGGGATGCTGGTTGGTTTTGTTCCAGACCTTGGTAAACTCCAGAAGATGGGACTAAATTTGGGAGGACCTCATTCGATAACTTCCCAATTCTTTCCACCGAGCATGCAACACAACACATCCAAACAAAAATCAGACATCGAGTCGAAAAGGAACAACTAGCAACATAGGTTTAGGGTTGAGATGCAGCTGTAAACCGAACACCAACCCTCACCTTACCCCGAATTGGTGGTGTGGTTGTTTTGGACGAGGAGGTACCTTCCCCATTTGGTTTCAAGAGGTCCTGGGCTTCAACTCCCCAGTTGAGCCCGATCCAAACCTCAGTTGTTCAGTGACCCTGGAGAAAAAAAGGGAACCCTTTTTGGGGAAGACAATTTTAGTGGGGCAGCCACCAAAGAAAAGGGAAAAAATGGGAGCCACTCAACAACTGAGACATGCTTTTTCGTCTAAGGGTGGCCCGAAGCTCGAGAAGTCGGAGCCGACACCTTTCTTTGGGCTCACATTGCGGGCCAAATCCATTTGGGTGTGGCTCAAAATTAACCAGGAGGGGCAAACCGCAGGTGTTGGTCCATGTTTCCACTTACCAGGGTTCCATTTTGGTACTGGTTTTTTGAGCCACAGCCACTTGCCCTAAGGGTAGTCTCAGACCCCTCCAATGCCCCGACCGGACACTCCAATTGGAGAGCCCAAAGCGACCAATTCCGACCAAGGGCCCAAAAAACGACAACCCATTTGGAGGGCCCAAAAACCGTCGAATCGGACCCTTTGGGTGAGCGGTTTCACTAAGCGTCATGCAGTCCTCCCAACCCCGACTCAGGACCCTCAACGAACAACTTGCTGTTGACCCCACAAAACCGTCCGGATCCTGTGCTCAGATGCCCAGTGGATTTCCAGGGGACAGAAGGAACGGCCGTGCATCCTTTTCTGGTTGGTTGACTTAAAAAAGGAACCCTTCCCCACGGATCTGTCTTTTTGGGAGGCTATCATTTTTCTCGCGCTTTTTTTTTTTGGGGGGGGGGGGACCCAAAGAAAAAAAACAAGTCAAGTCCATTTTGGGGCTGGTCAACTAAAAAGCAACCCACCCACCAAAGAAAACTCCTGAATTTTTCATTTTGTGGGGGTCTCAACTAAAACGAACCACATCCTAGGTCCTCCAGTAGAAAGGTTAGAATAAGGGCACCCTTTTTTCTGTATATTTTACTAGGGGAATCCTCCCCCAAAAGGGTGAGAGAGGGCACTGGCGGACCTAGGCATCTTTACTAATTTTGTCTACGACACATGGCCGTGGCTCAAATATATGTACAAAAATTGTACCTTGGTAAATGGAGCCAACGACTAAAGCCCGCGTAAGCCTAGCTCGTTAATTTTGAGCCACTGCCAAATGGGTGTGGGACCTCAGGTTTTGGCCCAGATCTCCACTAGGGTTCCATTTGGGGTGCCTATTGCTGACCCACGGCCGAATTCGCGCCTGCAGGTGCCCGCGCCCTGCGGCGCGGTGGAGGGCGCTGAAGCGCTCGCCTGGAGAACTCTCGGTCCCTCTAAACGGTGTCCCCGGTGAAAGCGTGACTGGAATCACAATCGAAAGCTGGTATTAAAATGGTCTACCCATAACCATGTAAAGAATTAAGAAGGCGGCCGCAACTATTTCTGGCTGGGACTGCCCCTTACTAGCCTGAATCTACCCGGGTTTTGATTGTGGCTCACTTAGGGGGGTGCTCACCCGGACAACTTGCACTTCCCCGGGCCCCTCAGTGGAGACTTTTTGCCTGGAAGGGGTTTCGGCGGGGCAATAGAAATAAAGGGGTGACACAAATTTTGGAGACGAAGGCTCCGAATTTCGACGGGTTTTGGGACAAAAGAGTTTGGTGCTGCGGGGTTTGATCAATGGCTGGTGCTCCATTGGATCCCAAAGCCCTGCATTCGAAGCATTCCGAGGGGAAAGAAAAGGGTACCTTCTCTGGTCACCCCATTCGGATCAATGAGCCGTAAAAATCAAAGTTGATCCTATTTTGAGAAGCACCCAATAGCCACGGTCATTTTTTTGGAGCGATTCCCCAAAAGGACCGTGGACACTATTTGGATGGGTTCTACTTACATCCGGGCTCAGCATGTCATTTCATGAGTGGATTGGCAAAGAAAAAGTCTAAATTGTTCATTTACCACCAAAATGGTCTTCCCAAAAAGTCTGCAGTCCATGAACTCAGGAAGTGAGGGCAACCTTAGCCATACCCCCGGGGTTCAAACCACCATTAAAACAATGGCGGCACCACCATTCTGTACCGTCCAGAATTGTCATCATCAGAATGCCATTCTTTTCATGGGGGTTGAAGCATCAAAAGGTCCTTTACATGGGATGACCATTGGGGGAAACCACTACCAACATGATATTTCCCCACTACATGGGAAACGTTTTCATGGTCATGTCTAGGGGACCTCGAGAACGGTGGTTTTCGGTGTCCCTTTAAACCCACCCAAAAAGGGGCTTTCCTTTTGCCCTCAATTGGTTTGCTTCATCCTATTCCTCCTGCTTACCAATTGAAACCAGCCAAGGATGAAGTTGCCCTATTTCGAGAAGCCCCGAAGATTGAGGGCGCACCACTAGAAACATCATTCTTTCCCCAGAACCTCGGAGAAAAGTTACGCCTTTCCTTTTCTTGGTTAACGTCGGAAGGGGGGCCCAAAATCGTGAATCTAAGCGGCTAAGACGTTACCACCAATCAAGGGCTCTTCGATGGGGGCAAACGAGTCATCTTTCATGAGTTCGTTTGGGGGGTGGGCAAAGGGGGTCACGGCACCCTCAAAACAGCGCAAGGAAATTAAAGGAAGGCAGAGGATCACTCAAGCAAGCCAAAGGAAGGCAAAAGAAGCTACAGGAACGTAAAGGAACGTAACGGAAGAAAAGAAGTTCAAGAAAGGTAAAAGAAGTTCAAGGAAGGTAAAGGAAGCTAAAGGAAGGCAAAGAAAGCTAAAGGAAGAGAAAGGAAGATCAAGGAAGCCAAAGTAGGTGCAGGACCCCCCTGCCACCCCAAACGAATACATTAATCTTGTTGAACCCTGAAGCCCTTGATCAGCTTCTCTCTTGTTGGTTTGGATTGGTACCGTGGATGGACGAAATGGCGTCCCTTTCCTTTTCCGGCCTGGCATCAGATCCCCCGCTAAAAGCTAAACTTTTAGTGGGTTAAATGGAAACTACCACTAAGCACTAAAAGGCTAAAAAGCTAAGGAACCGGATGGGGTGGGACCCTCCAAGTGTCGGCGTCCCTTTACAGGGCTGTGGGAAATGGAATCCACTTCTGTGATACAACAATAAGGGCTTCCCAAAGACTAACCCACATAACGGGGGAGATTCCAACTTGTATCGCAGAAGTGGGGTTGATAAACCCTTGTGATCAACCACAACCCCGTCCCTTTACCACCGAACACCCCCAAAACCTGGATGAGACGCTCCCCACATGGCTGTGGGTCAAAACCAGGTACCCCAAATGGCTTGCCCTGGCGAATGGAACATGGACTAAAACCTGCGGTCCATATCCTGGTGGTTTCATTTTGACCCACAACCACATCTCTCGCCGTGTCGCCGTCGTCGCCGCCGCTGGCCGCGTCGGGGTGCGCGGGCCGATCCAAGGCGCGGCCCAGGCGCTCCACGTCCTCCGCCTCGGCGGCCGCCAGCAGCTCGTCGCCGGAAGCGAACTGGCGGACCACCTCGCCAATTCTCGCGGTCTGTATGTATATATATATATATGTATTAGTATGATCATATATACATTGTTCATTGTATATATATATATATATATATATATATATGTGTATATGTATAAACTTTTTATGTAGTGTATTTTGGTAGGGGAACGCTCCCCAAAGAAAGGTAAAAGGGCACTACTGGGGGACCTAGTATATATATATAGAGAGAAACATAAGTGTTTATATATAATGTGTTGATTTTCATCATATATACATATATATACCTGGAGTCTCCTTCTGACCCCTGTAAAAACGGTTGGTCATTACCCTTTTATTTTGGGTAATGACCCTATTTTCTTATGGTCATGACGAATCCAGGTTTTGTTTCTATATGTATTTAAGATTAAAAACAACCTGTATACATATTACTATATATATATTGTCACTGAGAAGCCAGAGATCAGGCCACACACTGCAGCAATGCCAAATATGGATCATGGGGGGAGGGGGTAGCAGGTATATGTATATACATATATATATATATATATATCTATATATATATATAAGTATGTATGTTATGTATTGGTGGATTTGTTTGTTTATATAAACATGTTATTTGTACATAAAGTTTGTACTATTGTTATCATGGGTATGGTCATTATGATTATTACAGTTACTATTCCTATCAGTCTGTATTGCTACTACTGTTACTATTGCTGTTGTGATTACTATTGCGCTACAATTGCAAATAGTATGATCATTATGATTTGTTGTTATTGTTATTCTTGCTATTGTTATTATTGTGATTAGCATTCTACGTACAATTATATAGTGATGTATTTAGCTATTTATGTGTTTAGATATCTATCTGTTTACTTATTTTCATATGTCTGAAATGTATGTAATTACTTATACATTGTGCATGTGGGTTCATGAGTGGAGAAGACATGCAGTTGATACGTGGATATTAGAAGTTGATTTTGTTGGGGGGTCCTTTTTTGACTAAGGTGCACGCCAGCCCCGATTGGTTGGTTTGAAAGGGAAACCAAAAGGAACACATGTTGAGGGTTCCCGAAAAATCGAGACAAACCTTGATATTTTCCCACTGCCAACACCTCCCAATGGCTGTTTACATGGTTCAAGAGACCTGTGGCTAGATGTTGGTGGGCATGTCTGGTAGTCAATTTCCTGCAAGCGAAGCCCGGAAATGCGACAAGTTCAAATTTCCAAAAAAGGTTGGCATGTTCGAGAGCCAAACTGGGGCTATAAATATGAAACAAGGAGACCTAAAAGCTGGCTTCCTTGCGGGGTTCCCTTGCCCTCCAAAAAACAACGCCAATAGATTTGCCCAGACCTCTTGTGGTTTTCCATTGTGAAAAGCGGGCACTTTTTGGCTCATTTAGACCCTGACTCTAAATGGCTAGTGGCTGCATAAAGGATGAAGAGTTCGAGACAAGAGCGGCTGTACGCTTGTCAAGGCTGGAGTACATTCAGTTGAAAACAAGGGAAATGGCTGCACCAGGCCCCTTGCAAAGCAAAGAAAAAGGAGTCGGGGCAAACGTCGAAATGTGTTGGACTGGCCGCCAACAGCTTATAGGAGATAGATGGCAGCTCCGATGTGAATGAAACAATTGGGGGGCATCAGCCATAGATGATCTGGGAATCGCGAAGTGGCTTGCTGCGTAGCTTTCTTCCCCCCCTCCCCACACCGCCCCAACTAACCTGGCAAACCCCTCCATGCCATAGATATCGAGCATATATTTCTCAACATGAGGCTCAACGTGTTTTGTGCCCAAGCGTGGTTCCCTGTTTTGAGGGTACCCTGTTTGGTTTTGAAGGGGCCGCCAAAAAGGAAAACCGGCATACCTGAAAACAGACACACCCAACGGAGCCATGGACTCGCAGGGATCTCTGGATCAGAAGAGAAACCATGTTGCGTTCACCAGCATAGCCTTGGGTCCGGCTTCGATTTGCTTTGAAGAACCAACAATAAATATCAGGATTGTAAGTGTCCTGATATAAGAAATTAGATGGCCCTAGACTATGAAACAACCACACCATGCCCGTCTATTCTACCAAAGAAACTAAACAGAACACCTATGTTCAACATTTGTTGTTGCCGAATCCACCAGCAAGCAGACTTTCCCTTCTCAACACTCGTGATTGCCCTTGACAAAACACCTTCTCGCACCCTTTCTTTGATTTGGCTTCACCCCAGTTCCGACCCAGACATGAAAGGTTAACCCTTTGGGGCCACATGGGCCCGAAAGGGAATCCAACACATTAAAACAGGTCGGCTTTGGGCAAGGGCGTGCTTTGAGCTTCCCGCTGAGTCATTTGGAGCCCGGCTTGCAGGTGTGAAGCTTGGTTTCCAATTTACCTGGAGTCTCCGAGTCTGACCCGAAATAAAAATGGGCTGCCATGACCCCTTAATTTTGGGTAATGACCCACCATTTTTTAAGGGTCAGAAGAAAACTCCAGGTACAAGCAGGGGTAATGAGCGCCTTGGAGCCTTTGAGAAGTCAGTGCCATGACTCAACCCACTGAGCTGATTGAAAGCCAACAAGCACGAGCTCTGCGGATCCACTGGGTTGGAACGAAGTCTGAACTGCTTGACTGCTTGCTTCCCATTTAAATGGTCCACTTGAAGTTTCCCCCAGGACCCGAAACAAAATGGTGGGTCATTAGCCAAAATTAAGAAGTAAGTCATGGACCCATTTTTATTTCGGGTCAGAAGGAGACTCCAGGCAGTCCCTAAAGTGACTAAGTCCACGAACTGGGGAGCTAAGCCTTTCTGGCAATGCTTAGAGAGCGTCATGTTGTTGCGACTCACTCCGAGCTGCCGCCACCAGGGGGTCGTCCTTGTTCCTTGGCTCGTTGATCCCTTGAAAGTTGAACACTTTCGGTTGGATATGGCCATGGGTCAAAATCCAAATCGTACCTCCAGTGAACATCCCAACCCCCACTAAAATAGACTAACATGGGTGGTGCATCTACCCCAAAATGGTAGCATTGGTTTTGACCCACAGCCATATGGGTATGTCTTGCTTTGGCTGCAGCCCTTTTTGGGTGCGAAAGGGGAAACCACAACCAAAACCCATCATTTCAGCGGTCCCTCCCACAAAAAAGACACACCCGCATGTGGGAGTTGATCAAAAGGTCCCTTACATGGGATGACCATTGACTTGCCACATGGGTATGGCTCAAAAGACCGGTACCAAAACCCTGGATCGCCCCGCCCAAGGACGCCTCTGGGCAAAAAAACTTTGGAGACCACAAACAAGGAACATGTAGGAACCCTTTTCTAAGCTATTATTCCTATTGCTATTTTTTCAGGAGAAAAGGGGCCCGGTTGCCTTGGATTGAAGGGATGCCACAAGGAAAATCATCGTTTTTCTTCATACCATCTGTCATAAATGGTTTCCACCACCCTCAAACCACTACACCAGGAAGGAAATGGTGTATATACAACTTTGTGTAGTCGCTGTGTAGTGGTTGTACATCCCATTTGACCACCGGGGGTAGTGGTTTGGAGGTAGTGGAACATCTTAGATTACACTAAAGCTCCCTTCCTGAGTGGAATGGCCAAAAAAGTCCAAATTACCAAAATGGTCTTCTCCAAATTGTTTACAGTCCCACAAGCCCCTCCCTGCCCCGAAAACCCCAAAATGGGATACCAAAACGGTTTTGACCCACAACCATAATGTGAGCGCTCCCATCCCTCAGAATCCCTCCCTCCCCTATCAGCACTTGAGACACATGAAAACCCTCCGCTCGAAAAAAACAAAAAAAACAAAAAACACTTCTGGGCGCTCCGAGGCGCCATGGGCTCTCAGGCCCCAGGATCTTCTCCTCACAGACCAACGCGAGCTGCCGGAAGTGGCGCAGCCCCATGCGCCGAGCGACTTCCCGGCGCAGCGCGTGGAAGAAGCAAGCCTGGGGTGACCCGCGCGCGCTGCTTGCTCGGGGCAGCCTTTGAACCGGTGGAGGGGAGGGGGGGTTAAAGGGGTGGGGTCTCGAACTGGGTGGGGGTTCAAAGGGTTGGGGTGCAGGACATTCTAGAAGAAAAACCAGATAATTTGGGGGGGGGGGGTGTTTTGGGTAGTGTCCTGAAGATTTTCCTGCAACCAAACCCTTGAAAGTGATAAGGCCGATTGAAGCCAGGTTGAAACCATTGCTTGTTGGTGTTTGGGCATCCGGGGCTTCTTAGGTGGTGCAGGGCTTGTCAGGGTTTGTTAGGGACCTGGATGTTGTCGGGTCACTGGATTTCTTGTCCAAAAGTTAAGACCAATTCACAGATTGTTTCTCTTGAAACTGCCGCTAGGACCTATCACTAGGAAGGCCCTTTCAAGGATAATGGTTTTGATCAACCCAAATGATGTGGTTGGTTTACAGTGAAATGAACGGGAAACCACCAAATGCGTGCTTACAAGCGGTGGATTGGTGGTTTGCTGGTGTTCCAGAGAGGATTCCCATCAACCCTCTACAAAAGCCTGAGCTTCAAATCCAATTCCAACTCCACTCATGAACTCAGGATTTGAGGCCTAAGGCAGTGTTTTTTTGGCTTTACCTGGGGTCATTTTGTGACCCTCTAAAAATATGTCCATGAGGGCCATGACCAACCATTTTTCAAAAAGTCAAAAGGAGACTCCAGGTAGGTTTAGGAACCAAGCCTATGTCCTCCAGTAGAGGTTGGAATAAGGATACCCTTTTGTATGTAGTCTATTTTGATAGAAGAACCCAAAACCCCAAAAAAGTACCGGTGAGAAACGGCCTAGACCTAGCTGGACCGTTGAGAAGCCCAAGGAAATCGCCTCTGGTCAGTTGAGCCGCTCCTTCCTCCCGGCGCGCCCGCTGCTCCTCCCACCACGCGGCAAACTCCGCAGCGGCCACGACCTCCGCGCCGCTGGACAGCGAGACCCGCGCCATGGCCCGAAGCTCCGAATCAGCCCAAGAGCTCGGCCAAGCACCGGGCGGTTTGGGCTCAGCCAGTCACAAGTCACGTGGCATGTGACCAAACGACGTCTTCTTTTTTGTCCTATATATATATATATGTGTTTCTTCCTTTGATATACAACGGTTTGTTTGTTTGTGTGTGTGTGTGTGCTGGTTTTGTTGTTATCATTGTTCGTTTACTTTATGTTTTCAATGCAGACCTAAACATGATAGCGGAAAACACCCATGCCAAGAGCCTTAGATCAGCAGTGGTTCTAACGAAGCTGTCAGACATTGGCAGTTGCGTGATGTTGCAGGGCCCATATTTCCCGGCGTCCTGTGATTCCTAGGGTTACATGACAAGCAGCGTTGCTCGAGCCAAGTTGGGTAACGTTTCGTTGGGTGCCAAAGGGTCCCGGTGGGTTCCATGTTGGACAGGAGGCTATGTGATTCTAGATCTCCGGCAAGCCAATCGGCCTTGAGCACAGAGTGGCAAGAGGTCACTTGCAAGGCTGGAGACGCAAAGGACGGCGGGAAAAACCGTGCTGAAGGAACTCCTCCAATAGCGTCCATTGAACATGGACAACACAACGGGTCGAACGCTGGGTTTTTGGGCCACGCGAGATTACATTGACAGGAAAGCCAACAGGACAAACAACTTGAGATGTTGCAGGGCAACCGGGACTCTTGCACTGAACTTTTCTATATATTCACCACTAAAATAGTATACCCAAAAATATTAAAGTCCACGAACTCCAGATTTGTGGTAGCCTGTCCAAAAGTCTCAAGAAAGGTAAGAGACTTTGCCCCTTCACCAAAAAGCATGAAAGCTGACAGGTCCGTTGATTAGGGGAAAAATGGCGGTCTAACAGGAGTTCCCCTTCCATGCAAGCTTGGTTGCTGCTCACTTTTGTGAGGGTCCAATGGAATTGTTGCATGGGTACAATGGAAAATCCATCGATTCTCAAAAAGATAAAATCGAAAGATCCAAACAAATAGCCATAAAGTCTGGTAGAGCCTCCATGACCCTTAGAGAATAGGGCCATTGCCCAAAATAAAGGGGGCATGACCCTAGGTTTAAAGCGTCTTGGAAATAGCCACAAAGCAAGTGTCAAGGGAGTAATATATAAAAAGAGGGGCGTACCTCTTTGGCAACTTCTCGCTAGAACCTGGTCCATACTGCGGATGGTTGCGAAATCTGTTCGCCCTAAGAAACCCAAGCATCACGTTTGTTGGTATTTACCGGGGAATCCTCAGACACCAGGGTTTCTGAACATTGCGAAATGGATTTCGTCCATCAAGTAGCAACTCTGAGAGGCTACCTCTCGGAGCGAGTGGATTGCGACAATATTGACATGGTACCCCAAAAGGGGTCTTTCAAAAGGACGTGTCAGAATTTATGTGGGTTCCGGCTTGATCTGCGGTGTGTGTGTGTGTGGGTGGGTGTGGGTGGGTGTGTTTGCTTTGTGATCATACAGTATCTCTAAATGGTTCGCGCCATGGTGCCTGCTGAACTACAATGGCCCAGCTGGAGTTTGCTATGCATCTCAGGCGCACGTCGGCAAGCTGACTTGAAAAGATCAGCGTTGCCCGAGAGCATTAACTGTACCTGGAGTCTGATTCTGACCCTATTAAAATAGGTCCATGACCGCATTATTGAGGGCAATGACTCATTTTTAAAGGGTCATGGAGACTCCAGGTAGCCCAGTTGGATTGGCAGCAATGGTCCCCGTTGCATTGCTGAACAGTGAGTCACATTTGCACCAATGTTGACCCCATCAATAGGGTGTGTTTCCCTCCAAAAGTGATGCACCCCCACATAACGCAGGGACACCCCCTCAATGATCAACTGGGGTTGATTAATATGGGGGTCAGCATTAAGGGACATCAGCAACAACTGGTACCCCGAACATTTTGGTGTTCCCTTTGGTTTTCTCTTCAACCCCAAAGCAGAGGCCAGCGCCGGGTCCACCAAATCGCCTCTCACCCCCCAAAAGGCCTTGAGGAATCCACGCGGTCCCGGTCCGCCTGACGCGCCGGGACCCGCAGAGAGGAGTCTTCGAGATCCAAAGCCAGAGAGACACCAAGCACTTGAAGCATGCCTCACGTGAGGCTAAGCTCTAAGCAGACCCTAGAAATTTGTTCACTTTCTCCCTGGAGTCTCCTTCTGACCCTTAAAAAAATGGTTGGTCATTGCCCCAAATCATCGGGTCATATTCTTATTTCGGGTCAGAAGCAGACGCCAAATATGTTGCTAAGCCCATGGGAACAAACACCTGCGAAGGACTTGATGTACCGAAAGCCGCATGGGGAAGCGACTGGATGCCAAAATCACCTGGGAGCATTTCTCAAAAATGGGACTCCCCATTTTGGGGCTGGGGGTCCCTTCCTGGTCTCAAAAAAAGGTCTCGAAAAAGAATTAAACAAATCACCCAGCCCCAAAAAACTCAATCAAGGGCTGAATGTATGTATATCCCGTATGTGAACCTGTGACCATTTTGGACCCCAAAGAGGGCAGTAGAAAAAAGCAATAAGGAATGGCTGATTAATGCATAAACTAGCAGGTCAAGGGGTGTATCTATGAACGTATACATTCAGTCTTTGACTCAAGTTCTGATTGTGGCTCATGCTGGTCACCCTGGCACCTCACACTGAAATCGCACAAATTGCATACCTGACCTTGGCCTATATGGCCATGGGTCAAAATCCAAATCGCACCCCCAGTGAACATCCCAATCCAACCACTGAAATAGGTTCTAAAATGGGTGGTGCACCTACCCCAAAAATGGTACCATTGGTGTTGA
The DNA here is from genome assembly GCA_963377175.1 of Effrenium voratum. Lineage (NCBI taxonomy): Eukaryota > Dinophyceae > Suessiales > Symbiodiniaceae > Effrenium > Effrenium voratum. Next base: position 422,194 of record CAUJNA010003273.1, read on the forward strand.
CCCACGGCCATATCTGCACACATGGGACGACACGCCTCCCGCGGTGCTTCTACTGAAGCCTTCGGCCTGGCGGGGAAATGGCTTGAAACTGGCTCGGGGATCCGAATTCGGGCGCCTCAAGAACAGAATTCGCGGAGGAATAATTCCTTTATGGGATTTTGCCATAGGGGAAGCCATAGAAAGACATTTTCTTTATGAACCATTTCCCCGTTTATGGAGTTGGAATGCTAGATAATGGGTGCCGGACCCCCACCCCCCTTCCCCTTAAGGGATGATTGGAGGTGGCAAGCAACACCCGTTCTATCTCGACAAGTAGAAATATATATATATATATAATCATCTATTTAAAAATAATAATAAATAGAAACAGACGCGGAAACAGCAACAACAAGAATACATGGATAAAACACACAATATGATAGGGATATGTCTTTCGCAGTCCTATGACATGAGAAGTGGCGCCTGTTCTTTTGACAAGTCTGGCTAAGTGTTATGAGGTGCTACCAGCGAATGGGAAAGGGTTGGTCATATAACGCGTGAACAAGTCATAGATAATGATACAAACACAGGCGTCCCCTTATTTTGAGGCTCCGGATGATTCACAGGGAAACCAAAAAGGAAACTGACCCGTTTCCGCGTAGTTGATTGTATTTCTCCAAAAAAATGGGGGGCCCAAATAGTGACTGTCTGTTGGTTTCCCTTCCAAAACTGCTCCAACAAGGAGCTCGCCCCAACAACGACGAGCCCATTTTGAGATAAACCGAAGTCTATCCTTTCTCGGTGAGAGCTGCTGGAAGGCCGATAAGCCCATGACACGAAAAGCCGCTTCGCGAAGGAGCGAATGATTCATTCCCGCGCAGAGAATCCATTTACCTGGGTGACCAAGGGCTTAAAGGGCTTGCCACCCGATACTTACAAAAAGAAGAAGCAAAAAACAGACAAATAGCTGGCTAGCTTCCATAAGTGGGTGCCCGAGATCCACTGGGAAGCGCAACCCTCACCGGAACTCACGCTTTGACCATGACATTGCGCTCAAACTCCAGCCAACAAAACCGTGTTCAATGATAAGCAACATGGGCTTCTACAAAATTGCCATGTGGGTTACCTTCAGACCAAGCTTTAGTCATGATTGCAGCAGTACACTCACTTCCTGAGCGGATGGGCCAGAAAAAGAAACCAAACTTTCTGTTTACCACTAAAATGGTCCAGACCCGAACAGTGACGACAGTCTAGGGACTCAGCGAGTGAGCAAACTGGGCAGTCCGATTTCTGATCCCCTGCTCTAAAAGTTTAACTTTTAGTGGGTTAAATGGACATCCCCGCGAAACCAACTAAAAAGACCCAAAAATCTCAGTTGAGCCGGATGGCCGCGAACTAAGTCACCTACTAGCTACCCTTGGCTGGTTTCAAATGGAAACGAAAGGAAACACCGAGCTTTTTCGGTGGTTCCCCAATTTTGAGACACACCCAAGTCTTGGTTGACGTTGGAAGGGGAGCAACAGTTCTCAAATTTTAGCAGTTAAGTGGTTGGATTTCCAACAAAACCACAACAACAACAAAAAAACAGATTCCCAACAACAACCATGCTGGAGTCTCTTTCTAGCCCTTCAAGGACCCCCTTGATTTGGGGTACCCCATGTTTAAGGGCCATGGAGACTCCACGGAACCCGTTTGGTGCGAAGAATGACGTGAGCAAACTGCCAGCCCTGAAGTAGAATAAGCAGAATATGGTTCCTACTCATCAAAAAGCAGAGTATGGTTCCCACCATGACAACCTAAACCACAATAAGCAAAATGCAGTGAGCAAACTACCAGCAACTCTGTGGGCCGCCGCTCTCCCAGCCCTCCAGCCCTGCCTCTCCGGCCGCTCCGGCCGCTCCGGCCGCTCTGGGCGCTTCGCCGCGGCTTTCGCGGGCGCGGGTGCGGGAGGTGCCTGAAGATGGCGACCCGCTGGACGGGCGACAAATCCGCCGACCCCTTCTCCTCAAAGGGGGAGGCGTACGGGAAGGGCGGTTACAAGTCCAAGGCTGGCTGGTAAATGAGCATAACCGAAGATTCAACATCATCATCATCATCATCATCATCATCATCGGCGTGGTGGTCGTCGCCGCTGTCCTTATCTTCATTATCATGATGACTGGTGATGCTGAGGATGCGTCATGATGATTATCATGTCAGTTCATCATCATCATCATCATCATCATCATCATCATCATCATCATCACGGTGCTCATCATCATCACCTTCTTCGTCATCGTCCTTATCTTTTTTATATACGTTTCAAGTGTCCCGTTAGACCCGATTCGAGATGCAGAAGATGCGCGGACATGATTATCATGATGACTGCTGGTGATGCTGAGGATGCGTCATGATGATTATCATGTCAGTTCATCATCATCATCATCATCATCATCATCATCATCATCATCGGTGCTCATCATCATCAGCTTCTTCGTCATCGTCCTTATCTTTTTTATATACGTTTCAAGTGTCCCGTTAGACCCGATTTGAGATGCAGAAGATGCGCGGACATGATTATCATGATGACTGCTGGTGATGCTGAGGATGCGTCATGATGATTATCATGTCAGTTCATCATCATCATCAGCATCATCATCACGGTGCTCATCATCATCATCTTCTTCGTCATCGGCCTTATCTTATAAACTTATACGTTTCAAGTGTCCCGTTAGACCCGATTTGAGATGCAGAAGATGCGTGGACACGATTATCATGATAACTGCTGGTGATGCTGAGGATGCGTCATGATGATTATCATGTCAATTCATCATCATCATCATCATCAGCATCATCACGGTGCTTATCATCATCATCTTCTTCGTCATCGTCCTTATCTTTTTTTATATACGTTTCAAGTGTCCCGTTAGACCCGATTTGAGATGCAGAAGATGCGCGGACATGATTATCATGATGACTGCTGGTGATGCTGAGGATGCGTCATGATGATTATCATGTCAGTTGGTGTTCATCATCATCATCTTCTTCGACATCGTCCTTATCTTTTTTTATATACGTTTCAAGTGTCCCGTTAGACCCGGTTTGAGATGCAGAAGATGCGTGGACATGATTATCATGATGACTGCTGGTGATGCTGAGGATGCATCATCATGATTATCATCATGTCATCAATCACCATCATCATTTTCATCATCATGTTCCTCATTATTTTCATCATCGTGTCCATCATGATATCACCATCATCATTTTCATCATCATGTTCCTCATTATGTTCATCATCATCATCATCATCATCCTGATGATAATCATCACTGCGCGTCCTCAGCATCACCAGCAGTTAGCATCATCCCCAGCATCAGCAGCAGTTATCATGACCTCTGCATTTCCAGTCGGGTCAGAAGAGCGCCGTCATCATTTTCAACATCATGCAGCAGCAGTCATCATGACAATCATGACAACGCATCTTCCGCATTTCCAGTCGGGTCGCTTACTTATCATGTTCATCATGAGGATGCGTAGTGATGATTATTCATCATCATCATCATCATCATTATCATTTTCATCATCATCATTATCATCATGTTCATCATCATCATCATGTTCATCATCATCATCGTGTTCATCATCATCATGTTCATCATCATCATGTTCATCATCATGTTCATCATCATCATCATCATCATCATCATCATCATCATCATCATCATTATCATCATGTTCATCATCATCATCATGTTCATCATCATCATTTTCATCATCATGATCATCATCATCATCATCATCATAATCATTTTTATCCTCATCATCATGTTCATCATCATCATCATCATGTTCATCATCATCATCATCATCATCATCATCATCATCATCATCATCATCATTTTCACGTTCATCACATCCCCAGCATCAGCAGCAGTTATCATGACAATCATGACAACACGTCCTCTGCATTTCCAGTAGGGTCTAACGGCACAATTGAAACGTGTATGCCACAGCCCGAAGGCTGTGGCAGCCACAGCCCGAAAGCTGTGGACTGTACCAAAGCCACAGCCCGAAGGCTGTGGCAGCCACAGCCCGAAAGCTGTGGCGGATACAGCCCGAAGACTGTACCAAAGCCACAGCCCGAAGGCTGTGGCAGCCACAGCCCGAAAGCTGTGGCAGATACAGCCCGAAGACTGTACCAAAGCCACAGCCCGAAGGCTGTGGCAGCCACAGCCCGAAAGCTGTGGCAGATACAGCCCGAAGACTGTACCAAAGCCACAGCCCGAAGGCTGTGGCAGCCACAGCCCGAAAGCTGTGGCAGATACAGCCCGAAGACTGTACCAAAGCCACAGCCCGAAGGCTGTGGCAGCCACAGCCCGAAAGCTGTGGCAGATACAGCCCGAAGACTGTACCAAAGCCACAGCCCGAAGGCTGTGGCAGCCACAGCCCGAAAGCTGTGGCAGATACAGCCCGAAGACTGTACCAAAGCCACAGCCCGAAGGCTGTGGCAGCCACAGCCCGAAAGCTGTGGCAGATACAGCCCGAAGACTGTACCAAAGCCACAGCCCGAAGGCTGTGGCAGCCACAGCCCGAAAGCTGTGGCAGATACAGCCCGAAGACTGTACCAAAGCCACAGCCCGAAGGCTGTGGCAGCCACAGCCCGAAAGCTGTGGCAGATACAGCCCGAAGACTGTACCAAAGCCACAGCCCGAGCCACAGCCCGAAAGCTGTGGCAGATACAGCCCGAAGACTGTACCAAAGCCACAGCCCGAAGGCTGTGGCAGCCACAGCCCGAAAGCTGTGGCAGATACAGCCCGAAGACTGTACCAAAGCCACAGCCCGAAGGCTGTGGCAGCCACAGCCCGAAAGCTGTGGCAGATACAGCCCGAAGACTGTACCAAAGCCACAGCCCGAAGGCTGTGGCAGCCACAGCCCGAAAGCTGTGGCAGATACAGCCCGAAGACTGTACCAAAGCACAGCCCGAAATTCATACATGCGTACATGCATGCATGCATGCATGCATGCATGCATGCATGCATGCATGCATGCATACATACATACATACCATACATACCATACATACATACATACATACATACATACATACATACATACATACATACATACATACATACATACATACATACATACATACATTACATACATACATACATACATACATACATACATACATACATACATACATACATACATACATACATACATACATACATACATACATACATACATACATACATACATACATACATACATACATACATACATACATACATACATACATACATTACATTACATTACATTACATTACATTACATTACATTACATTACATTACATTACATACATACATACATACATACATACATACATACATACATACATACATACATACATACATACATACATACATACATACATACATACATACATACATTACATACATACATACATACATACATACATACATACATACATACATACATACATACATACATACATACATACATACATACATACATACATACATACATACATACATACATATACATACATACATATACATACATACATACATACATACATACATACATACATACATACATACATACATACATACATACATACATACATACATACATACATACATACATACATACATACATACATACATACATACATACATACATACATACATACATACATACATACATACATACATACATACATACATACATACATACATACATACATACATACATACATACATACATACATACATACATACATACATACATACATACATACATACATACATACATACATACATACATACATACATACATACATACATACATACATACATACATACATACATACATACATACATACATACATACATACATACATACATACATACATACATACATACATACATACATACATACATACATACATACATACATACATACATACATACATACATACATACATACATACATACATACATACATACATACATACATACATACATACATACATACATACATACATACATACATACATACATACATACATACATACATACATACATACATACATACATACATACATACATACATACATACATACATACATACATACATACATACATACATACATACATACATACATACATACATACATACATACATACATACATACATACATACATACATACATACATACATACATACATACATACATACATACATACATACATACATACATACATACATACATACATACATACATACATACATACATACATACATACATACATACATACATACATACATACATACATACATACATACATACATACATACATACATACATACATACATACATACATACATACATACATACATACATACATACATACATACATACATACATACATACATACATACATACATACATACATACATACATACATACATACATACATACATACATACATACATACATACATACATACATACATACATACATACATACATACATACATACATACATACATACATACATACATACATACATACATACATACATACATACATACATACATACATACATACATACATACATACATACATACATACATACATACATACATACATACATACATACATACATACATACATACATACATACATACATACATACATACATACATACATACATACATACATACATACATACATACATACATACATACATACATACATACATACATACATACATACATACATACATACATACATACATACATACATACATACATACATACATACATACATACATACATACATACATACATACATACATACATACATACATACATACATACATACATACATACATACATACATACATACATACATTACATACATACATACATACATACATACATACATACATACATACATACATACATACATACATACATACATACATACATACATACATACATACATACATACATACATACATACATACATACATACATACATTACATACATACATACATACATACATACATACATACATTACATACATACATACATACATACATACATACATACATACATACATACATACATACATACATACATACATACATACATACATACATACATACATACATACATACATACATACATACATACATACATACATACATACATACATACATACATACATACATACATACATACATACATACATACATACATACATACATACATACATACATACATACATACATACATACATACATACATACATACATACATACATACATACATACATACATACATACATACATACATACATACATACATACATACATACATACATACATACATTACATACATACATTACATACATACATACATACATACATACATACATACATACATACATACATACATACATACATACATACATACATACATACATACATACATACATACATACATACATACACACATACATTACATACATACATACATACATACATACATACATACATACATACATACATACATACATATACATACATACATACATACATACATACACATACATACATTACATGCATAGATACATACATACATGCATACATACATACATACATACATACATACACACACACATACATACATGCATACATACATACAAACATACAAACATGCATACATACATACATACATACGTACATACATACATGCATGCATACATGCATACATGCATACATACATACATACACGATTTTTTTTGCTGACATTTGTCCGTCTGAAGAGCTCCCTGACCGCAAACTGGGGTCGGCGGCACTGGGCGGCAGCCCTTAAATAATTAAGTCATAATCAAGAACCCAGTCTTAAAATGGTCGTAATCCCAGAGCCATGTAAAGAATTAAGAAGGCGGCCGCAGCTATTTATGGTTGGGAATGGCCCTTACTAACCTTCATCTACCCGGGTTTTGATTGTTGCTCCAATGGGTCTGTCTCAAAATTGGAGTTTTCCCAGTGGTTTCCAGCCAAAGCCCCCAAAAAGATAGGAATCCGAACCGTTTCCACCTAAACCAAAGCCCCAAAAGGGCACCTCCAAACGGATCTGTCTGATAGGGATACCCCGTTGTGGATGGTCGGGAAAGCAACAGGACTGGTTGGAGGAGCCTTCGGTTGGCCACTTCACTTCGGTCTTCGGCCAGCCAAGGTGGCAAGTGTTGTTCTACCCCACCTTTTTTGGTCCGTGAATGTGTAGTGGGCTTTCTCACCCAAGTGGCGAAAACCCTTACCAACCTGGCCGAACATCCAAGTATCTCATTTCACGGCAAATGTTTCCTTGCTTCATGGCTTGCGTGGCCAGTGGTACTTGCTGCTGGGAGAGATGAATGGAATGACCCGTATTAAACCCATCCAGCTGGTGGGTTCCCGTCATCCCGTTCATTCCAATTAAACATTCCAACCTATTGCACCAGCAAGGGTAGGTGAACATGGTGAAAGAGGATACTTGCGGAAGACCCCCGGAGCAAAGAGCAGAGAGCAGCAGCTTTTCTCTTACAGCGGTTGGTTACTTGTGTGTAGTAACTCCTTTAGAAATGGTGTTATTTTGGTTGGCCCCTTACTTTTTGTCTTCGGCAAAGTCTGGAAACCCTTATAGGTCCCCTCCCTGTTCAGTGCAATTGGCCCTAGTCGGTTGTAACCCAAGTGACTAACCACTGGCAGAACATACATGCGGTGTATAGGGTGGAACAAGGTGTGATTTGTTTTTTTGGCCAGATCCTCCAAAAATATACTTTCCTGGAAAGTCTTTCAAGTCCTGATCTGTGCGCCGAACCATTGCAGAGCGTAAAAAAAGGAAAAAAAACAATACAACACGCTCCAAGCGTGTCCTGGCTTGCAGAGATGCTTCAACTAGGTCCTCCAGTAGAGAGATTAGAACAAGGGTACCAACTTTTTTCTGTAGTCTATTTGTGTAGGGGAACCGTCCCCCTACTAAAAGGTTGAGAAAGGGCAATGGGGGACCTGGGTACTCATCTGCTTCACCCTTCGAGCTTTCAAAGACCAAGAGTGGTGCAGTCTACGGGGAGCTGGTTGGCAAAAGACCTGCTCGAAAAACCTGCGTGGGCATCGGACACCTGTGGTACCACATGACTTGTGGGTCTTTGAGAACTTCCTGGGTGTGGTTTTCTAGGCTTTTTGGGCGTTCCTATTTTGACCCTGGTTTCTGAACAAGTCCAACAAAATTTAGGGCTCCAGTGTGGATCATGATTTGGACTGGGCAAAGCCATAGAACAGGTCCAGGAATAGGAGGCTCCTACTAGAATAGGACGCGAATAAACATATTGTTGTGTTGTCTCTCTAAAGCCTTTTATCGCATAATATTGCAAAGACTGAACGGAACGGGGAGTGCACAGGATGGCTAAGGGGAGGAATCAACTCCTCAAACGCCCGCCCTTGGATTTCACTACTCTCCTGATATGTTGAATTCATTCCTCCAATCCATTCTACATGAATATTGCATAAGTTTCGTTGAAAAAATCATAATACCAGCGTTCCTCTTCTTTCCCTTCATGAACACCCTGAACACCCTGAACACCCTGAACATTTTGAACACCCTGAACACCCTGAAAACCCTGAACACCCTGAACACCCTGAACACCCTGAACACCCTAAAAACCCTGAACACCCTGAACGGCCTGAACACCCTGAAAACCCTGAACACTCTGAACACCCTGAACACCCTAAACACCCTGAGAACCCTGACCCTGAACACCCTCAACACCCTAAACACCCTGAACACCCTCAAAAAACCCTGAACACCCTCAAAACCCTGAACCCTCAACACCCTGAACAGCCTGAACAGCCTGAACACCCTCAACACCCTGAACACCCTAAACACCCTGATCACCCTGAACACCTGAACACCCTGAACACCCTGAACACCCTGAACACCCTGAACACCCTGAACACCCTGAACATGCTGCACACACCCTGAGCACCCTGAACACCCTGAACACCCTGAACACGCTCTGAACACTGAAAAGCCTCGCTGAACACCCTGAACACCCTGAACACCCTGAACATTCTGAAAACCCTGAACACCCTACTGAACACCCTACTGAACACCCTTGAACACCCTGAACACCCTGAACACCCTCAACACCTTGAACACCCTAAAAACCCTGCACACCCTGAACACCCTGAAATCCCTGAAAACCCTGAACACTCTGAACACCCTGAACACCCTAAACACCCTGAAACCCCTAAACATCCTGAAATCCTGAACACCCTAACGCCCTGAACACCCTCAACACCCTAACCTGAACACCCTGAACACCCTGAACACGCTGAACACCCTGAACACCCTGAACACCCTGAACACCCGGAACACCTGGAACACCAACACTCTGAACACCCTGAACACGCTGAACACGCTGAACACCCTGAACACCCTGAACATTCTAAACACCCTAAACACCCTGAACACCCTAAACACCCTGTGCATCCTGAACACCCTAAACCGTTTAGCCTAAACCAACCTGAGCCGGAACACCCTGAACACCCTGAACACCCTGAAATCCCTGAAATCCCTGAACAGCCTGAACACCCTGAACATGCTGAACACCCTGATGGCGGAGGTGTCAAGTCCACCAGTGCTACACCCACGCCAGCGACTCTGACGACCCACGCCTGCGAGCCCTGATATGTAGCCGTTGCGTCCAGTTTGAGAAATCCGTCCGCAGAAGCCTGGTACACTGGTACCCGACATCTCCAATGCTTTCTTTCTCCTCCCGACTTATCCTCTCTTGAATGTTTAATGCGGCCTTCTCCATGAACAAGAAGGTATCCCAAGGAGGCCGCCCACGCGCACAACAGCAGGTGAGTTAGGTTGAACTATGCAGGCGCCCCGACCGCTTGGGCGTGTCTGCCTGTCTGGGCACATACATTTACTCACTGAGTAAATGCCGGGATGTCTTTCAACAACACTGACCGTTCGACTGCTTGCGCTTTTCGCGTTGGCTTGTGCAAGGCGTGCTGGTACGCTCGTATAAACTTGACTGCCTGGCACCTTGGACTGGGCTGTGAGTGAATCAAAGCCTGCGTCATTCGGGTTCTGAGATTGATGAGAAAGAGGTTCCTTCATTTCAGGTCAGGCCCATACGGGTGGCCTGGGATTCTGCGTTCCAGCTTCGGTCTCCCCCCGCCTGGCCCGCAGGGCGCACGCAAAGGGCGCCGCAAACTTTCGTTGCGAGGATGATGTGGGCGTCTGTCGCCTTGGCGAATCTCCCTTGGCATGTCGACGCAAGCCATAATCGCCCACGCGGAGATGCCAGGCAGTCGCTGACAAGATTGTGTGCCAAGTGCGGCGCCATTGCGGCGCGATTGCGGCGACCCCGGCCATGTCGTCTGGCGCACTGCGGCCATCCTCCGCCAAGCCGCGACCAAATCCTCCTTAGATTAGGGGCAGAAGAAACTTGCGGTGAGAGACATATATGCTACTTCTGCGCTCCTTCCCCAGCCAGGCAATTGACTGGGCAGAACGCTGCCAAGTTGCCGGCAGCCCTCCATGGCATCCGCAGCAGGGAGGACGCCCTCCTTTGTGAACACAGGCGCCTGCTTCCAGGTCTCCAGCCTCGAAAAAAAGCTTTGACAAACGGTGAAAAGTGCCGCTGCGCACCTGTCTGGCATGCTCACGGCGTCCTCCAGCTGCTCGTCAAGATTTTTGAAGTCGTCGATCCAGCAAGGCGCCTCAGGCACAGTTCCTGCAAGCCAGCGCTCACCTTCGCGCCTCAGGCAGCCTCCCGCGGAGAGCCTCACGCGTTGCAAATAATTCATGGCAAGACTTGGCATGTCCAGCCTGACTGACGCGGAGAAGGCGGAGGACAATCAAGAGAATCAAGAACAGACTTGAAGAGCCTGGCTGGCCTTAGGCCCGCCACATACGCCGAAAATATTGGCTGCGTTGTCCCCGGCCTGAGGCCCTTGACTTCGAATGTCCTGGAGTTGTGTGCTCTCTTTGTTGTTTTTTGTTTTTCCCCGCCCGACAGGAAGGGGTTGTTAGATTTTATGTTGGAATCCGCGTTTGCGATGCTTCTACACCACGCCCCCACCCAGTATCCCGCCAGAGCAGCTCGCCAGTGGATCCCGCCGAGTGTCCCGCCAGCGGAGCTTGCCAGTGGATCCCGCCGAGTATCCCGCCAGAGCGTCTCGCCAGTGGATCCCGCCCAGTATCCCGCCAGAGCAGCTGGCCAGTGGATCCCGCCGAGTATCCCGCTGAGTGTCAGAGTAGCCCGCCAAGTATCGAGTGTCCCGCCAGCGGAGCTTGCCAGTGGATCCCGCCGAGTACCGCCAGAGCAGCTGGCCAGTGGATCCCGCCGAGTATCCCGCTGAGTGTCAGAGTAGCTCGCCAGTGGGTCCCGCCGAGTATCCCGTAGCTTGCCAAGTAGCTTGCCAGTCGATCCCGCCGAGATCCGCCAAGTATCCTGCCAAACGAGCTGGAGCGGCTCGCCAGCATTCGCCAGTGGATCGCGCCAGTATCCCGCCAGAGCAGCTCGCCAGTCTGGTTTTGCTTAATGCCCCGTCCGGTGCACAGTTGGGTTTACATTTCATGTTGGTGCCTTCGTGTTTTGAGTGTGCCCTGAGGCTCGGAAAGGGTGATGCTTTTGTGTTGCTTTGGGCTGTGAATAAGCAACTTCGTTTAATCCTCCGCCGGGTTTCTTTTTTTGAAGGGCCTTGGCTTTTGTTAACGGAACGGATGTTTGAGTTCTCGAGAACCCTGAAAACCCTGAACACCCTGAGCACCCTGAACACCCTGAACACCCTGAACACCCTGAACACCCTGAACACCCTGAACACCCTGAAAACCCTCAAAACCCTGAACACCCTGAGCACCCTCAACAAACACCTCAACATTCTGAACACCCTGAACACCCTGAACACCCTGAACACCCTGAAAATCCTGAAAATCCTGCACACCCTGAACACCCTGAACACACACTGAACACACCCTGAAAACACCCTGAACACCCTGCAAACCCTGAACACCCTGAACACGCTGAACACCCTGAACACCCTCAAAACCCTGAACATACTGAAAACCCTGAACACCCTGAACAGCCTGAACACCCTGAACACCCGAAAATACTCCGCAAATTGCCCCAAAAAAGCTTCCTCAGGTGGGTGGGTATGTTTGTTGGCTTCATTTTGTGTGGAGTGATGGGAACCCCTGGATGAAAACTCTTGGGGGGGGGTCCTGGGTTTAGTGGGGAGTGAAACCTAGGTCCTCCAGTAGAGAGGTTAGAATAAGGGTACCAACCCTTTTTCTGTGGTCTATTTTAGTAAGGGAGCCGAATCTCCCACCCAAAAAAGAAACGGGTGAGAGGCCGGGCACCTTTTCGTGGGGGGGACCTAGAACCCAGCGAGTTCTTGGGGGCCAGGCTGGGGCAGGGAACATGACCAGCCAAGCTTCAGGTCCAAAGGCCTGGGGGAAGTCAGAAGCTGGGGCAGAAGGAATCGGCAAACCCCACCCCCGGCAACTGGCGCAAAGCAGTTCTTAACAGAAGCCGCAAAGGGCACAGGGATTTTTGTCAGATTTGAGGGTCCCGAAAAAAATGTACACTTGTAGGGACCCTCGAAAACATTCAAATTTGAGGGGCCTGAGGCGGTTTTGGTTGGAATGAGCGGGGTGAAGAAGGGAGCAAACCAGACCCCTTCACCCCTTTTGGCACCCATTTTGGCACCCCGGCAGAGTCCGGCTCCTGTCCTGCTCGCTCGCATTGCTGTCTCAGCCTCGGAAACATCTGCTTCGTGTGACCCACTTGCAAGCTCCAACTGCTCACCCTGGGCAAGAGCCCAGGTGGCTAACCACTTCGGAACATCCAAGGGTGTCCCTTTTCTTTTCGGGACCCCGCAGTCTCCTTCTGACCCTTGAAACAAAATCATGGGGTCACCCTCTGTTCTTGGGGGAATGACACCGTTTTCCTACCGTATGGAGACTCCGGGAACCCCTTTTTTGGAATGGGAAAGTAAGCCAAAACGCAGCGGACACCTTCCCATTGCCAAGACTCAGAAAAATGGGTCACCTGGGGCCACAAAAATCGGACCCCGCACCCATCTTCTGCTTTTTGCTCACCAAGGGGATTTTGGACGTGGGGAAAAGCAGGGAAAGGTGCTGGAAAAGGGGAAACTACTAGGGTAGACCCGGTCGATTCGCGACTTAGACCCCCAGCAAAAAGTGACGTCGTCTTGCAGTTATGGGTTCCTATACAAAACCATTGCTTGCTTGGTTGGGATTCATAAAAACTCACCCGCATGTCCTTTTCGACACAAAATATATGGATTTCCCTGGTAGATGAATTTTCACCACCAGGCTTTTCGCCCAAGCCCGAACCCATTTTTCAACCAAACGGTTACCAAAAAGGACACCGAGCTCAAACCCACTGCGCCCTCTAGTGTTCGCTTTTCGTCGCTTTTCGTCGCTTGCTCGATGGCGATGGCGACTCGGTGCCCTGCCGGTCGATCTCCGACTTCAAGGACTTGGCCACATCATACTCCTCCCACCCAGTTTCCCCCCTCTTGGGCCTCCGTCTGCATTGTTCACCTCCTGGAAAACAACAATATAAGATGTTTCCAGCGGTATTGAAAACAAATATGTTTCCAGTAGTGAAATCGAGTCCCTCTAAGACTCTAAAACCACCAGGGGAACGTCAAATATAAGAAACAAAACATATTCTTGCAGCAAGTGGAAGTTGGTGGTTTTGAGCCGAAGCGGTGGTTTGGAGGCGCTTCGGGGGTGGTTTCCCATTTACACTCCAGAAGGACCAGGGGTTCAAATCGAATTCCAAACAAATTCAAACACCAATTGAGGGGTACCTGACTCATTGGCCGAATGACCTTGTTGCTTCCCAAAGTGGCCTTCCGAATATCTTCTTCCCAAAATGGTCCTCCCCAAAATTGCCTAAGAAAGTGGTCTTGACCTTTCCCTCCTTCCTTTTGGTTTCCCATGGCTTCCCTCTAAAGTGGTGTGGTTTTGGAGGGTTGCTTCCCAATACCCCCCACTATGCTAAAAGAACATTTTGGGAAGAGGACACGCCGGCCATCTGAGGCTAGCGTGCAAGCCTTCTCACTTGAGTGGATGGACCAGGAAAAGTCCTGGAACTTCTTGTAGGCCATATGGGTATGGCTCAAAATTAAAGAGCTGGGGTTACGCGGGTTTTAGTCTTTGGTTCCATTTACCAGGGTTCCATTTTGGTACCGGGTTTTTGAGCCACGGCCATATGGTCATACCAAAAGTGACTAAAGTCCCGTTTACGGACCTCAGGGACTCAGGAAGTGAGCCGTGGCTCGCAATGACGGGTCTTGCCAAACATAAACTGAACCAACAAAGCAAAACCAAGAAGGAAGAACTGCAACAATCCCAACAAAGCAAAACCAAAAAGGAAGAACTGCAACAATCAAGTTCACCAAACAAAAGAAAGGACTTGTTCAATCCAAACTGCAGGTTTGACAGCGGGGAACTGCTAAGCAAGCGCTCCTCATTCTCCACCGCCACCTTCTTCTGCTCCTTGGCTCAACATTCCAGTCGCATGCCACGGGATGGTGATAACCCACATGGACCCTGAAAAAACCCGAAGAAACATGGGACGAAGATGGGGCGAGTCCTTGTAGGGGAAGCCTCAGGATCTACCTTACAGACCAAAAAAAAACACATAATACCACTCGATGTTGGATGGAACTTGCGCGCCTCTTGGAACTTATGTGGACAGGTGCACAGAACCAGCATACGAAACAGCAGCACTGCTCCGGAATCCTCAGTCAAGCTGTGCGTGTCATCTGTTTCCATACTAGAAAACAAGGGAACAATTGTTTGTTTGGTCGAATTGTTGCTTACCACAAGCTACAAAATCACCAACAAAGGGAAAGTGTACCAGTATCATCCGAAGGCTGCGTTTGCCAAGTGCTACAAAGAGGTTAGACCAGCAACAAAAAAGCGGCTAGGGCTGGGTGGTCCTAATGTGATCCCAAAAGTTCATGTCTTCTTGAACACACTGACTGCGAGTCACTGACTTCTTCCGAAAATGGGCAAATGATTGGCATGTTGGTCGCGAGATAACAAACTTACTTTGACAATGAACGCGGACGCCCAAAAAGGGAAAGGAGCCACAGACCCAACATTCAGCTTCCCTCCAACTAGAGGTTTCCCATCTACCCTCTACAAGAAGCAGGGTTCAAATCCCCAAACCACCCGACTCCAAACCACCAACTAAGGGTAACCTGAAACATGGAGACATAGAAGGGCCCAAGACGCCAGTCGCATTGACAGCACAGAGGCTTTGCTTGGCCGAAAGAGTCTGAAGCAACGGGATGGCCCAGGACCGGTGACCCACTCCAATGCGCGGTTCGAAGAGTGTACCGAGCGAAGCGCGAAGACGCTGTCCACCTGGAGTCTCCTTCTGACCCTAAAAACATGGTTGGTCATTACCCAAAATTAAGGGGTCATGGACCCATTTTTTAAGGGTCAGAGGGAGACTCTAGGCACTTGTTTCCTGCCGCGTCTGAGCCTTACAGATCACTTCCGCTGAGCTCTCGAGAAATTGGCGCGCCCCACTCCGCCACTCCGTCCGCCCCACTCTGCCTGCCGCATTCTCCGCCACAAGGGGGGGTCTTTTCCTTCCGTTCAAGCACCGTATTGGCGGGAAAAAACAAGAATCAGGAGCGCAAAACCTCCCAGGGTCGATGCCAGCAAGGCACCCAACCAGCTGGAGTGAGAAGGCACCCAACCAGCTTGCACCCCAACCTCCAACTAGCGGACCAACCAGCACTGGAGCCACGAAGGCGTGCAGCCTCAGCAAAGAGACTTAGGCAGAACCGTCTCAGCGGAAAAACAAATAAAAATCCGCCGTCGCCATGGTCAGCCGCGAAACGCGAAAAACGCGAAAAACGCCCACACTGCCGAGCCCCGAGCTTCGCTCCCGACAGCACTGTGTGAAATGGAATGACCACTTCCGTACAACAAAAAGGGCCTCAAGACTCAGCCCGCCATAAGAGGGGATTCCCTTGCACAGTGGGGCTAAAATGTTGACCTATTCATACGGTGTCTCTGGGTGTAGTGGGGAATCTGATCACTTTTGGAGAGGGAAACCCCCCCCCCCTACTACAAAAAACTGGTTGGTTGAGTAGTATGGGGTCAGCACTGCCCCAGTCCTCAAATAATTTTCGAGGTTTCGGGTCTTTAGGCAAGTCCCTTTCCAAACCTCTCCCGCACAAACCCGAGCCGTCGACCTTCCGCCAACCCGTCCGAGCCGCTTCCAGGTCGCAGATCGTTAGGCCTGGAACCATACGAGAAAGAACAAGGACCTGCTCTTCCCACATGAAAACCTCTCGGTCCCCCTCGCTCGAAAACACAAATGACATGCAACCCAAATGAAATACAATCCAAATGACATGCAACCTACATGGGGATGTGTTGTGTCAGCTTAGAACCACCAAACAAAGGGTACCTTCAAAAAGAGATCGACCCAATATGAAATGTGACCCAAGGTCAGAAAAGTCTACCCATCTCTAATCTTGGTATGGTAGCTAAAAACTGTGGTTTTTGCAGACCCCCAGTAAAAATGAACAGAACCAAAAAACTAAAAAACCAAAAAACACGCCAAGAACAGTGAAGTACCTTTACCCGAAGGGCTGCCCCTTCATTGCAAACCCCTGAGCCCTCCAATGGAGAACCCATCCCACCTTTTTCCGCCCTGAAAAGTATGCATGAGTGACGACCCCCAAAAAACCGAAACCTTCCAGCACCCTCCGACTACCGTCTAAATTTTATCTTCGGAACTACCGGGTATTTGGCAGTAGTTCCGAAAATAACATAAACGACAGTAGATCCGCGATCTACGGTCGTTTCATGTTGCCCCAAATAATGAAAAACAAGACCACGGGGTGACACGGTGACATGGGGTGACACACAGGCGACACGGGGTGACACGCAGGCGACACGGGGTGACACGGGGGCGACACGGGGCGACACGGGGGCGACACGGGGGCGACACGGAGCGAAACGGGGGCGACACGGGGGCGTCACGGGGTGACACGCTCAAACGACAGTAGTTCGCAGCGATCTACTGTCGTTCTGGGGGTGGCGACACGGGGGCGACACGGGGTGACACAGGGGCGACACGGGGGCGACACGGGGTGACACGCAGGTGACACGCAGGTGACACGGGGTGGCAGGGGGTGACACGCTGTGAGGCGCTTGCTGCACTTGCTGCCACCCCTTGATTGCCACCACCCCCGCTATGGCATCTCCCCGCTGTAAACAGTAGCTAGCAGTACTTAGACTATGGGCATCCCACAAATAAAATATTTGACAGTAGTTTTTCTATCTACGGTCGTTTTTTGGGAAATTTCTATCTACTGCCGCTTGGGCAGTAGTCGGAGGGTGCTGGTTTGGTTTAGATCCGGCTCCGATCCTAATCCTTAATCCCTAGCAAAGAAAGCACTCTCAAGGTCCCCCCTTTACCAAAACCAGTGGATTGGGGGTTCGGGTTGTTTCCCATTTACCCTCCGCAAGAACCAGGGGGTCAAATTCCCACCACCCTTCAACAATGAGCACTTCCACCAGTTGACCAAGGAGTATTCTGTAGAGTGCAAGGACATCCACAAATTGGATCCGGACTTAGTACCCGTCTTCCCCTTTCAAAAAGGGCAAATGGACCGAATGCAATTCCAGGCGTCGCCCCCCCTGCCCCCATTCCAAGTGGGGATCGGCGGCCCCTACAGCTGAAGGCCTTTGAACAGTCCATGGAGGCGGTTCAAAACTCAGGGCTTTGGAGGTTTAAACTTTGGATGATGAGAACAAATACATGTTCGACAGTTTGAGGCTTTGGTTTCGGACAAGAGCTCCTTCTTGCTCCTCATATGTCTTAACGTCTTCTGAAACCTGCAGGCATGCATGCGCAAGCCTAGGGAGCAGTCGAAAAGTGCACTTGATCACATTGATATGTGTACCCAAGAGATCCTTTAGGGTGGTTCACGTGTCGCAGCTTTAGGAGCAGGTTTAAGTTCAATTGCCGCAACCAACTTGGGGACCCCTTGTTGTAGTATGTTTAAACCATTGTTGCTTGAAGAACCTCCTTTTGGTGGCCTTTCAACGGGAACCAGGCTCTGTTGAAACATTTTTGCCACCAACCCTGGACTGGAATTCTGAAGCTGAAACCCTGCCCGGCGAACCGACCGCGCGGACGGTCTTCCGAATTCTCCGTGGCGCCTGTCTTCCGCAACATGAGGATGGCCTCCTTGCACCGCTTGGCGCCTGTGTAGTCCTGATGGGAGCCGTTTGGCCGAAAGAAAGCAGCCAAGGGATTTCCCCTACATATGAGGGGGTCTGATTTCCAAATTCCAAGGAAAGAAAGCAGCCAAGTAAAGGATTCAGGATTGCCTTTGGACAGCTTCCCTCTGATCGATTTGGAGCTAGCGGGATGTGCAAGGATTCCCTGCAAACGAAACCATGTCTACATATTATCCGAGAAATATGTCCACATCCCTGCTTCCCCGGTATCGCTGCTTCTTTGTTCCGATAAGCCCAAACTGAAACGACTTCCTCGAATCGTGTGAATCAATTTATGATTGCGTTGTGTAAAGTTGAAAAGACAATGAATCGCCAAAGATACGGTTTACTGTAATGGTGAAACTTAAAGGCAACCACAAGGGATGGTGTATAAGGGTTATTCCCTCATTCCCTGCCAGCGAGTCTTTGTCAGATCAACCCAAACTGAAACTGAGGGCATATTTCCAGTAGTGATAATTGATTCCCTTTAAAATCAACAAGGGAATATCTCACATTTGTTCTTCAGCAAATGAGTGAATGACCCCTATAGACCATCACCCATGGCTTCCTTTAAGGGAATCCCCGGGTTCATTCCCTCATTCCCTGATGAGCACCAGCAAGTACTGTAATCCAAACCACCCGCTAAGGGTTCAGGTGAATGGGCTATCAAGGGCTGTATGGCAGTCCCCAAAGCGAATGCTTGACACGCACGATTCTCCGCGACCTATGGAGTGATTATTGGAAGGCCAAGGGTACCATGGAGTGATACTGCGGATGGTCGCGACATCCGGTCGCGCCACTTTGTGCAAGGTTGAACCATCAGGTTTGTTGGTATTTGGCTGTGGCTCAAAAGACCGGTACCAAGATGGAACCCTGGTAAGTGGAAACATGGACCAAAACCTGCGTAACCCCTCCTTTTTGATGTTGAGCCACACCCATTTACCAGGGGAATCGAGTCACTCCAGGGTTTCTGAACGGTGGGTTTCCTCGATCGACTGCTCACGGAGTCCTCCGAATCTACGCACTGCTGCTTCTCAAGGACCAAGCCCTTGAGTCGCTCCAGCGTCCGCACCTCAGCGTTTGAAGCGCCGAAAGGCGTGGGCGAAAGGGGGGGAAGTCTCCAACGCACGGGGCTTACAGGGGTGTCGGAGGTGGTTTGCAGGGGGTTTACGAAAATGACGCCAGGCATGGTGAAATTGGAGGAGGGTTGCTTGGTTTTGGTCGCCCACTGGGCCATGATTCCAAACTTCGGTGATCGAAACAATCAAATGACCTCATGGATGTACCTCATTTTTGTTTTTTGTGGATGGGCCAAGAGAAAGAACCCACTTTGTACCACCGAAATGGTAGGGAGATACTTAGACCCTGTACCCGAAGAGTGTTCCAGGCTGGTCCTCGGGTTTGCCAGCTTCGCAGGTTCGGGTCCGAAGCTGCAGGAAGATCTGCTACACAATGATGTCATCGTTTGAGGATGCTTCTCTTCGTCAAAAAGAAAGAAAGTAGAAGCTGCTTGTGAGGTACGCTAAGGCCAACTTAGGTCATGATCATAGAAGTGAATGGTTAGCAACTGCTGAGCCCAATACATTTTACGGTGCGTTGAACAAGAACCTCTTGGTTGACGTTGGAAGGGGAGAAAAAAATAAATTGTTAGCAGTTAAGTGGGGATTTCCCACTAAACCACAATAAGCAAAAACATGTAAAATGTTTCCCAAGAACAACCATGACCTGGGTGAATCCAGAGTTTACGGGTCGCTACCAACATGAGTTGGACATCCGATTCAATGGAATTTGACATGAAGCCCCAGGGGGCCAAGACCTGAGTATTCCGGCAAAAAAAAGGGTACCATATATACATACCTAGTCTCCATGATCCTTAAAAAATGGGTCCATGACCCCTTAATTTTGGGTAATGACCCCATCTTTTAAGGGTCATGGAGACTCCAGGTATGTATTTATAATATATATATATATATACACATAAACACATACTTGTATATCTTTGTATATACTGGCTTTTGACGCCCAAAGGCCTTTCACATGGCGTTGGGCCCCTTGGATCGCAGTGAATGGGAGTCCGGGAACTGAACCGGCAATAAGCCAGCACTGGGCCAAGCGCTTAAGCAGAAAGACAAGCGCAACACCAACATACAAACATAGGCTCTGTGTACATACATACATATATATATATATATACGCATTGTCAAAAGTATATGAACACACGTAAACAAACAAATACCTCATCCCGTGCTTCATTTTTCAACCCAAAAATGGCCGCCCCCACACACCCCACCTTTCTCGGGCTTGAGAGCCCGGCATCGTACTTGGCCTCGTCCAAGTCTGCCAAGTCACTGGTGACCTGGACTCCAAACGCCATGGGGTTAAAAAAGCTGAGCCACTTTACTGCTTCCCGCGCCACGCACAACGCGAGAGATATGCTGGGGGGGTCCCAAAAAATAGACAGACCCTCATCCACTGCCAGGTGAAAAGATTTCCCTGGTCGACATTACTGCAGATAGATGTGATCCAGCATGGGTATCAATAATTCCTTTAGAACCCTTGGCATGGTAGCACACACCTTTGTTTTTGCAGCCCCCTCAAAAATGAACTCTGAACAGAACCAACACACCTTCAAACTAAAAGAGTGAACATGTCGACGACAGTGATGATTCAACAAGGGACCCAAGAAGCCAATGATTTAAGTGGTGATGCATGTCCACTTGTGAGGCGGTTCCAACTCTTAAAATCGGCCATGGATGATCCACCAAAGGGGGATGTTCATGGGCAAACCCAAGCCTTTCTTATTCTGGGATGGACAAATGGGTGTGTCTTTCTTTTAGAGGCCCGCCCAAATTCGTACCTTTTGGTTTCCCTTGAAAGCCGCGACAACTAGGCCCAGGTGGTATCCCTGAAAGCCCGGAACCCCCTGCAACCCTCTGGACCCCGCCCTTTGAGCAAAAACATGGGTGTCCGTTGGGGGAGAATACATGGCCCCTGGTAGATGATGAAACAACCAGGTCAACCAGGGCCATCCATGTTCACCAAAGAGGACCCCAATGTTCACAAACAGACCCAAATCTTGGCTCATGCACTGCTGCGTGGTGTAGAGTGTGTCCAGCAAGAGGCAATCACGGATCCATTTGGCCATCCTACGAAAGGACTGCAAACCAGCACTACTTCAACAATTGCTGCATCAACAACTGCTTCTTGGACAGTACTTGGGGGAAACTTCTCACACCAAAAGGGGAGACAAGAGCAGGCCAACGTTTCAGAGAGGTTCCAAGACTTGCGAGAATGCTGTGGTTGAAAAGCTTTGGGTGTGTCTCCAAACTGGCAACCCCCAAAATGGAACCCGCTTTGATTTCTTTAGGCAGCCCTTTCAAACAATACAAATATGAATCCGGAAGAAACATCATCTACTGCTTTCCTGATCAAGAGGCGGACAAACAAAGCATGTGTAAAAAGTACGAATGCAACCCACTCATTCGGAGGGCAGTCAAACTACATTTGTTGACACATATCTCCTCTTCAGGGACCCTGCAAACCACCCCCCGCAAACGGGCTCTCTTCAGCCTCGTTGAAGGCTCAAGGCCTCTAAGCGACTCGGCTGGAACTAGGGCCCCAGCAAAAAATCGAATATTGTTTTGCCTGGCTAGCGGAAAACAACAAAAGGTGACCCCCAAAAATCAAAGAAACCAACGGGAGCTGATTTTGGGAAAGTTTAGAAACAACACATGTTCCCGTGTTCCCTGTCAGAATTATTCTTTAAACAGCCTCCCTTTTAGTTTCCCCTTGAAGCAAACGACCTTCTGGTTGCTCAAACAAAGTCCGTCAGCCAGCCACCTCCCAGTGGCGCACCCGGCTGATGCTCGGCTGGACAGCCCGGGGCGTGGTGGTCGGCCTCAGCGGAAAGGTTGACGCTTCGACTGACGCAGAGCTGTCCCACGCGAGGCCATCTCACAGAACTTGGCAGGTACTCACCTAGGTCCTCTAGTAGAGGGGTTAGAATAAGTTGGTACCAGCGTGTTTCCTTTTTAGTCTATTTTAGTAGGGGAACCCTCCCCAAAAAACAAGGCAAAAGGGCACTACTGGAGGACCTAGTCACAGGACTTTGCGGCCACATGTCTTAGCCATCTCAAATGATTTCGGAGGAATCTGATGGAGTTGTCAGCTATCCCCAATTCTTTGGAGCCTCTAGCTCTCCCCAGTTGTTTTCTTTTGTCGGAGGCATGCTTGGAAAAACCTGGAACTGACATATGTCTGCATCACAGTTGAACTTCAGGCGCACGCAAAGCCAACTATTCCCTTTAACAGTGGGGTTTACACATGTCAATGGTCACTGGGCAAATGTATATAGGGAAGACTTGCCCAACGCTTGGCCCAACGCATTGGTTAGTGACCGTCTTGGATATAAATGGTTGGGGGCGTTTGATGACTTCCTGGGAGAATATTCTTGAGAAATGGCCCAAGCCCGAACATATTTCCACCAGAAACCGATAGTATCGGGGACTGTCCAATTGCCATGTCAACCTACAAAACAGGTCGGGGCCAAACGAAAACCGGCACTCAGTTCGCCCAAAGAAGCAAGACATGAGAGGTGACCATAATTTTTGGGGCCATGACTAACAATGGACCAAGCCAGGCAAACCCAAAAGTTCTGGTTGCTCCTGTCTGCGAGATTCGGCAAGGGCTGACACGCAAAACACGTTGGCCGGTCCCAAGCTTGGGATCCAATTCTCTCCCCCGGCAAATTGACATGGAACAAATCCAAGAGATGCTCCTGGGTTCAGACGCGGGTGAAGACATGCGCGCAATGTTTTTGGCGAAGCTTGAAGCAGCTTCTTGTGGGGCAACCGCGGGCTTCACTTACAACGCGAGCGGAGAACAAGGTTGCCGCTGAGCCACTTGCATGTTGCTTGATCCGACAGCCTTCCTCAGATTCTGCTCTGCCCCTTCTCTTTGGTGGCTTCGTGCGCTCTGGTCGTCCAAAAGCTGCAACGGGCTGTCGATTCCATGCACGGGCAGCCAGAATCCATTTCCCTAATCTGAGACAGAATTCTACAAAGTGTTGGGGTGCCTCCGGAAAAGCAACCAACCAGAAACCGAC
The DNA here is from genome assembly GCA_963377175.1 of Effrenium voratum. NCBI lineage: Eukaryota > Dinophyceae > Suessiales > Symbiodiniaceae > Effrenium > Effrenium voratum. The sequence continues at coordinate 446,648 of CAUJNA010003273.1, forward strand.
CAGGTTTCGGGGGGCGGGGTTGGAAATACTCATCTCCAAATGAATGTGTGTTGGAATAGGGTCCTAGAATGGTGGTGTTCCTTTGGTTTCCCATTAATTCCGCTCCAAAATGAATGAATACCCTCAAAAAGACACATCCCCACCTATGACTGAGCCCGCGGCGGCTGCACAGGTTGGGGCTCTCGTACGGAGGGAGGCTCTCGTACGGAGGGAGGCTCTCGTACAGAGGGAGGCTCTCGTACGGAGGGCGGCTCTCGTGTGGGTGGGGGCTCTCGCGCGGGCGGGTGCGGTGCGGGATCTGGAGGAGCCTGCGAGGGAGCACTTCCGATTTGCGCCCCCGTGTTTCACCACAAGCAACATCTAGGTCCTCCAGTAGAGAGGTTAGAACAAGGGTGTACCAACTTTTTCTACTTTTTTCCTTTTTGTTCATTTTAGTCGGGGAACCCTTGAAAACCAACCAAAAAATGAACGGTGAAGGTTGCACCACTGGCTGGGGGACCTAGACATGTAGTCCCAGAGGCTCACTGGTGTGGGCCGGGAGCTTGAATGAGTCTCCCATCTCCCTCTCCATTTGACATGTCCCTCTCCATTTGACATGTCCCTCTCCATTTGACCGTAGACCAACCGTGATATGTTGACCACACTTGAACGTGGGTGTGTTCTGTGGAGAATGCGTTGTTGCTTGTTCCCTTCGTTTTTCCGAAGGCGCATTTGCTTTCTGGACACCACAGGAAGGCGACCTCATTTTGGTGGGCCTCCCTGTGAAGGATCGTCAGCTCATTTTCTGGCCGCCAAGCCCAGCGCGCGAAACAAAACCAGAGCCATGGTGGGACTGTCGTGCCTGCCTTGAAGGGCGTTGGACTGGACAAAATCTCTAAAAACCACCTGCCTAGTGATTCCCTGTAAATACCAATAAGCAATGGTTTTGGAGGTGCAGGATTTCGTCCATCCACTGTATCCCTTTAAACCAGCAGGTTTAACATCACCTTCAGAAAATTGGAAGTGTTCAAGGGGGCTGACAAAAGCACATGGAAGATTTCGTCCCTGGAGCCCGCCTTTTGAGAAAAGAGGCGGGGGCCCTTCAAATGTTTGCCCTCCATAAAGGGAACAGCTCGGAGGCATCCCTTTGTTGGGGACACCCCCCGCGTCCTTTCTTCAATCCAATCCTTGGGTGGTTCGGCCAACGTTAGAAAGCTGTCGGGAGGCCGCTAACCCGCTTTTGGTGGGTGATCCAAGCGGTCAAGCGCGCACTCCAAGTGGCCAACGTGGCCAAACACGTATTTCGACCCCCGGTCCAAAAATGAATATCACAAGCCCCGCAATATATCCTCAACAGTCCCGGAACCCACGGGAACCTCCGGAAGCCTGGAAGCTGCCCCCTTCCGAGCCTGCTCCACAACTGCCTCAGCGCGAGAGGGTATCTTACTTGGGCTATTCTCAAAATGGCCCTGGGAGCAAAAGATGTGAAACCGTTTTTTGGGAATGACCATTTGTACTGGCCCCAAACCCGCCAAAGGAAGAAGCGTGCCACCAAACAACGAGGGTGGGCTTCCTTCTGTTTTTTCGTCCTGCAAAACCAAAAACGGGCTGCCCCAAACACACAGCCACACATACACACAAATGTGGGTTGAAAGGGAGAACTTTCTCCACAGTCCCATTCTCGGTCAGCGGTTCTTGAGTGGACTGGCCAAAAAAAGTCCAAACTTGCTGTGTGCCACTAACATGGGTTTTCTCAAACAAGTATACAGTCCAGGAACTCAGAAAGTGGGTGGCAATGTCTACCACGGAATCCGGACTAGCTTTCTCCAGAAAATTGGAGGTTATCTCCACCCTCTGACTATTGTCACTTTCAAGGGGATCCATTTTGGAAAAAAGAACGTGGGATGGGTGTTTCTCAAAATACAGAATCCCTAAAACAACTAGCTTCTTTTGGATCCCCCGTGAAACCATGCCAAAAGGGTATTTACCTTTTTGAGAAACTTCCACATCCACAAAAGGTGTCATTTCTCGAGCCTTCCTTTTTGTGGGATACTGTAAAGGGAAACCAAAGGAATTAAAACCATCCATTTAGGCATGTCTCAAAATAGTGCATGGGGTGCCCAATGTCGAGAAACACCAATTTTTCTCAGCTTCTTCTTAGTTGATGGTTTGGATTGAATTGGTGGTTTGGTGACAAGGGGTGACCATCCCATTTACCCCAAGTAAGGGTTGCCTGAATTTGGGGGGTCCCGGACATTCATGTGTGTGTGTGTGTTTTTTTTTGGGGGGGAACCCTTTGCTTGTGCGCGAACATGTTGTTTTTCTTGGTTGGGGGGGGGTCCCCCAAAACAGACACACCCCATTCTAGGGCTACCTTCCCCATTCTTTCCAGGGATCCTTCTTTTCAGGAATCCATCCAAAAACCCGGGGAAAACAGCCGTTTTTTTGAAAAGAGCCATGGTTGAAAAGACTGGAGAATCAACCCCTAGACCCATGCTGCAACACACAGGTCGCACCAAGACGTGTTTCGTCCCGCCTTCGGAGCCGCGGCCACGGGAGCTGCCAGGGGCGGAGATGCCAGGGGCACAACGGCAGGCGCCTGCAAAAGGACAAAATGCCCGCCGGAGCCAAGAAATTTGGCCCAAACTCGTGTTCTTTTTGGGTGGGTATCTGTCCAAGCAAGAATTGATCGTGTTCTTTTTTTGGGTGGGTGTCTGTCCAAGTGCCACGAATTCCTGCTTGATCTAACCCCGGATAAGTCAACCAGCGGAGAGGGGTTCCTACCCAAATGCGAGGGATATTTTTTTGGGACCCCTGTAAACCCCGAGATACCCCCATTAAGGAACTGGGGTTCATTCGTACGGGCTCAACATTAACCATTATCATAAATGTGCCAATCAGGCCAAAATCGCATATTTATAGGCTGGGCCATTGTCCCTTGAGGCCCTTGAACAGCGATTCCCTTTAAGCTTTGCAGAGTGACCTTATGCGATTCTCCACCAAGAACAACCAGTATCACGTACTTGCCCAGTCGTCATAAACAAAAAATACCGTTCGTGTTGAACAAAGCCCACCCAAACACAGGCAAAACACAATGAAATTGCGGGCTTCCCTGCGACATGACCCCATAAGGGTTCACACATATTGGCGCAGCCACTCATGCTGGTCCTTTTACCGATTCCATACCAACCGCCTCTGCCTGTTTGTGGAAAGCGGGAACCTAGACATTACCAGTAGATCCATTTGATTAAGCCCGCTGGAGAAAAAAACACATTTTCAGTAGCAATTGTGATTCTCTTTAAAAACCAACAGGGGAAAGTAAACCAAACATACTTTTCTTATTCCAGCAACTGGAAGAAATTAGATCCACTTCTCTGGCCGTTTTGGGAAAATGCAAACCATGCTCCCTTCAGCAAACGGAAGATATTAGATCCACTTCGCCGCATAAACCTAGGTCCTCCAGTAGAGAGGCTAGAATAAGGGTACCAACTTTTGTCTGTAGTCTATTTTAGCAGGGGAACCGAGTCTCCCCACCCAAAAAAGAAACGGGAGAGGTCGGGCACTGGGGGACCTAGAAACAGTTTTGTGGGGCGTCCAATTCAGCTCATCTGTGCCGCTCCTCCTTGGCAGCCTCCAGGCTCGGGCCCACGACCTGCAAAGAAGGCGCCGCTTTTGAGCGCGCGACCGCAACCCGAAGCTCCAGAAATGCGAATGGCTTTGCGCCTTTACTCACTTTGCGGCCTGGATTGGCCTCAAAACAAATAACAACAAGTCCACTAAGAGTGTCTTGGAGTCTCCTGGAGTCTCTAAAATGGGGTCATGACCCCTTGGGCAATAGCCCCTATTTTGTAAGGGTCAGAAGGAGACTCCAGGTTCCGAAACAGTTTCAAGTCCAGGAACTCGGGAGTTTACTTCTAGTAAGAGAGAGTCACTAAGCCATGTTTGTTGGTAGGGTACCATTCCGGTTCAATGGAAGGACCCTCAGTGTGCTATGAGCGCCACTGTTTCAGATGACTTGAAGACACCATGATACTGTGGATGGTTGCGAAATCCATTTCGCACCCGTTCAGAAACCCTGGTCAACAAACCCTACCAAGTTTATGGTTTTGATTCCCACGGTTTTCATTTCGTGGCGCAAAACTTCGTCCATCCACAGTATCAACATGGCCAGTTGCACGACACGGCTTGATTCTAGGGAGTTTCCTTACCGAAAGCGGTGAGCGAAAACAAACAACTGTTCCGCAACTATGCTATAGTCAGCTCAATTGAAAATGGGGAGATGCATGATCCAAATCCCAAAAACAAAAAGCCAGGACATCGCTAAAGGAAAAACATGACCATCGGGCATAAGGACTAAGGATTGACTTTGAACAATCAAGATTTAGCATGTGCAAAGCAACTGGGGCTCCGCCATGGGCAAGCAAATCGCTGCGAAAGGCAATGAAGCCCTACATGACCAAGTATCAGAGCAAATGCGATCTATTCTACGGGAATTAAAGCATGGGACCAAAAAAGGGAGGGGGCTTCCGATCCAAATCTCTGTGAGCCTTGGCCGCCTACCTTACGGCCATTTGAAGCCATCTAAAAACCTCAAAACGCGCTGCCACACATGTATATATATATACACCTGGCGTGTTTTTTTTGAGGCTACCCTTTTTGGGTCGGTTTGGAAGGGACGCCAAAAGGAGCACCTAAAAATAAAAATAAAAATGTCGGGGCTTGATGGATGAGAGCTCAAGAGGTGCTTCACTAAGTCCTCCAGTAGAGAAGATACAAAAAGGGTACCAACTTTTTTCTGTAGTCCTTTTTAGCAGGGGAACCCTCCCCCAAAAAGGGTAAAAGGGCACTGGGGGACCTAGACAAGTCCAAGTAGATCTGCGGATTGGGATTGGTTTTCCGTTCAAAGATCCCCTACCAAACCCAAGCAGGTCTGCCTTGTCCACCGACATGAACAGCCTCCCTTGAAAAGGGCTTCTACATTGCCAGGGGGGGGGGGCTGCACCAGGGGGGCTGCGAGTATGTATTCCACAAACACAGGAAATGGCAAACCATGAACCCAAAACTGTATCGAGTGCTTGGACACTGTGTGGAAACAAGGAACCTTCTCACCTTCTCCATGTACAATGCAAGCGATCTCGCGGATCGCCCATTGAACCTGCCTGATGTCAAAATACTTGTTTAAAACAAATGTTGGAACTGAAGTTTTCTCAACATCGTGGACCCTCTTTTGGTCAATAGTAAAGGCAAACCACAGGAAGCCCTCGCCATTTTAGGAATCGACTCATTCCTATTAAGAGAAACCTCAAAGAAGAGGTTTCTCAAAGGAGGATGGCAGTCCTAGATTTCTGCTGGTGATACCTTGCGGGGACCACTTGCCCTCTTCAAGCGAAGAATTATTGGAAACACTCTGGCCAAATCCGGTTGTTGATATGTTAATCACAAATTGCCATTCCCATTTTCGTGTTGGAATCCAGATCACTTTCGAAGGGAAGACGACTCTTTTTAACCCCTCTCAAAGTTCTCAACTTCTTGCTTAAATTCGGAAACCCAACCACTCAATAAACTAAACACCACATAAAATCACAAAAACAACAACGGGTGGATCTCGGAACGGTACCCCCATTCATATGTTTTTTTCCTCAACCCGGGGGTCAGCATCGCTTGGTTTATCTGCTGAGGTTTTGGCGCCGGCCTCGCCCAAGCAGCTCAGGGCGATCAGGCCCACCTCTTGCGAAGTTGCGAACGTCTTTTCTGGGCAAGTTTAACATGGGTATGGGTCAAAATCAAACCACCAGGGGACCACAGGTTTAGTTGTTGGTTCCATTTACCAAGGTTCCATATTGGTGTGTTTTTGCCCACAGCCAACTGGCCTGCCCGTTTTCAGATCCCCCGCGAAAAGTGACTAATTTTTAGGGGGTAAAATGGAAGCGATCGAACTACACACTAAAAGGCTAAAAAGCTAAGGAACCGGATGGCTGGGAGCCACCAAGTTTGGGGGAGCCTGCCAATCCCACCATTCATGTGTACCCACAGGTGTCCCATAGGGAGGATGAATGGCCTCCAAGTAATTAGCACGAAAAAGGTCACTCAACCATTTAACTTAACAGCCGCTGAAGGTTGTTGAATTTACCCGTGTGCCATTGCGCGTATCTGGTCCAAACCCCCTCCATGATGCTTGGCTCAGTTGCCCAAAGGACGCAGAAACAAAAGGTGATCACCTTGCGGGGGCCATTAGAAATGGTTGCCCAGTCACGGAAACCAGATCCGGTCAGATCGCGTCGATTCGCTTTGGGCAACTGAGACATTGAAATCGGCAATCCGACAAAACACCAACGGCTTTGAGGGCTCCCTCTGGGACATGGAGCATTCCTCACGCCTTTTTCGCCAAAGCCCTTCTGAACGTGACCAGACCCAAATCAAAGACCTTAACAGGGCGATCCCTATTACTTTCCAATCGTTGTGGGCATATGAGCAAAACTAGTAATTCTTTCTGCCGCCCACTCAAAATGAACAGGACCGGAAGAGGGGTAACTCAATAACCATGCCACGAACAATGAAATACTACCCTGACCCGCTCATTCAGGTGGAATGGGACAAGCCCTCGTCCAGACGTCGATTAATTTGGGCGAGACATCCGCGTTCTTGGCAAAGTGTTGAGCCATACCACTCACTTCCTCAGTGGATTGGCCAAAAAAGTCCAAACTGTTTACTTGCCACTAAAATGGTCTTCCCAAAAAGTTTAAAAGTCCAGGAACTCACAAAGTGAGACCAAGCCTCATGAAGCACCCTTTGCAATGTGACCAACGGGGGAATTCTGGCCAATGTCGGTCTGTCAACTGTTTGAGCCGCCGGTCAAGACGTCGTCAAAGGGCGCCATGTTCCAATTCTAATCAACAATACTTTTTTCGATTGAACCCAGGGATCCCCTCAAAGGAAACCACAAACCACAAGGGATGGTCATTCCATTTCTCATTCCCTGCCTATCGCACCAGCAAGTAATTTGCCCCATCTGGAAGCTCAGAGTCCCGAGCATCATGACTAAAGAGCTTATCCATGTCCAGTAGAAAGGGCAGCAACTCCAGGCAGTTTTAAGTGTCCTGGGCTGATACTCACCGAAGAAACAAAAACAATGGACAACATTTTTCGCCAGATCTGGGACGAGGTTGGAAAGGGGGAGACTAAACCAACATAAGAAAATCGCGCCATCTTCTTTCACCAGGGCACAAGTCTGGGATGCATCAAGGGGGCCTCACCTCCCAACTCACCTCCGCGGATGCCCCACATGAAACATGTGCCTTTGTGGTAGGCAAGGTCCACATCCATCAAGCCTGGGGCACTTCCCACCCCAACTTCTTATTTTGTAGGGGGTAGGAATCCCTCCATTCGCCCTGAAGGGTTCATCTGGATGCAAAGAGTGATAACTTGCGAACTGAGTCAAACGGGGCAACTGGGGTCTGGGATTCGGATTCCTACCGCATCCCATCTCTCACGCGGGGCCTGATGAAGGGCATTGTAGCGGTTGATGTGGCACCTAGCGCTCGAAGCGATGTAGGGTTCAGACCCCACACAGTCCTTCGGTGACTTGTTGGCTGGGTAACATCCATTTGCTTGCGCTCCCTGGCCAAGAATATGTCCAGTCGTGATAGATGTTCAAACCAATAGGGGGAAACAGCACATATTCATTTTGGCATCATTGGAAAAAACATCCAGTAGTGATAGATTCCCTTTAAAACAAACAGGGGGGAAATAAAACATATTCTGAAGCAAATGGAAGATCGTGTTGACCCCCAGATCTACATAGAATCCGTTCTAGGGGGCGGGGGCCTAGCTCAGGTGGCCAGAATCCCCACTTAAAGTTCACACCCAATCAAAAGCGACCAGGGCTTCTGCTAAGATCGGGGTTTCCATTGATGTAGACCCCTGAATAAATCACTCAGTCTATTGGCGTCCCTGAATTTAGTGGCGAATCATCACTCTTGGAGGGGAACACCCCCCTAACAGGCCGGGTTTCTTAATCTGGGGGGTTGCCCACCCACAAAGGCACAGTGCGCCCTCAGGCCCACGTGTGGATTACTTCCGGTTCAACCCAAGGCAGAAATTGGGTGGCTCGTCTTTTCGTCGGGGACTTGGACAACGGGCGGTTTTCCTTTTAGTGTCCCTTTGGAAACCACAAATAAAAGGGTTCCCATGGAAAAAAAAGGACGCGCCCAACTAACTCCGAGATCGCTAAGCAACTGCAAGGGCGAAAGAGCCCCGAGTTCTGGGCCTTCCATTTTTGCACTGCGAGTCGCATTCCTCAGAATGTAAAAACAAACAAAACACATGTACAAATGCACACATACAACGCGCAAGCGGTAGGAAGGGCAAACAAACAGTACAGTAACAAGTGGACGAGAACAGCCCAAATTCCTCACTGTAGCGGCACTTCAATGGCCTGGAAATGTTCAAATCAAATGCTGTCTTTCGGCAGAATCCTACTTTGGGACACAAGTTGGATTTCATGCCTCCAAGAGCGGAAAGCATGTTGACATAGATTTCAGGAAAAACATGTCCATTTCGCGGTTGCCTCAAACACAACGCTGGGCTGTGTGAGTCTTCCACCACATCCCCCAAAATCGCACCTTTCAGAGGTGATATAATGGAACATCTATATGGGTGTATTTTTTGAGGGTGCCATTGTTTGCTTGGTTGAAAGGGACACCACAAGGAAAACCACAGTTTTTGGGCTACCCCCACTTTAAGACACGCCCGTAATGGAACCTCAAACTACCCATCAAAAGGGACAGCACCCATTTATATACTTATTTATTCATTTATCTTCTATTTTTTTTTTGGGGGGGGGGGGGCAAATAGCCGACTTTTATGGGTATAGCTTGAGGGTTCAGGTACTAGACTCCAACCAAAAAAAACGAAATTCCGACCGCCAGACCGCCGAGCGGCTTGTGGAAAAGGATGCGGAGGAACTGGGCGACCACGTCCACGTACACGCTCTTGAGCTCCCGAGCCTGCCGTGGGCGCACCTGACTTAGTGAGGGGATTGGGGCCTTTAGCCAAGTATATCACATGAAAAACACTACGACATGTATTTTGAAAAACATGTTGTAGGGTGTCACAAACAGCCAAGTATGCCAAGTGTTTCAAAATACACCCTACAAAGGTCACCGGATTTTTCCCAAATCACAAGTTGATCCATTTACCGGTGGTTTCCCTGGAAACGACGCCACGTTTGGGGGTTCCAGAAGGGAAATTGGCTCGGAAAGCCTGTATATAACCTGAAAGCATCACCCCAAAACGAACGTCTCCCAAGTTGACCCTTTTGGCACCTTCACATGGATCACAGGTGGCCAAAGGGTCAGATTGGCTTGGGGGAAGTGAGCTGAACAGCTGAGCAGCACCCAAAATGCATTTTAGGTTCTGCCAAGACTGGAATATGGCTGTGGCTCGAAAAATGGTACCCCAAATGGCCCTTGGTGAATGGAAACAATGACTAAAACCTGCTTAACCCAGCTGTTTAATTTTGAGCCACAGCCATAGAAGCTTTACCTAGGAGCCCTTTTGTTCTCAGGTAGAAGCTACTCCTTTCAGGGGATCGGGAGCCCCGACCTGCTCGTAATCTGGGTGCTGCTCAAGTGTGGACAATCCGACCGGGCACAGCAGGCAACATGAATGAAGGAACCCAACAAGTCAAATGAAGACATAAACTAGTTGCCTGGCAATGTGGGTCTGTTTTTTGGAGGGCACCCTTTGTTTTTGAAACAGCAACTCATTTGAACTCGATCCATTTTCGTGAAATGGGTTCCTGTCCTGAAATAGGGGGAGCCACTACAAAGGCAAAACGTGACGTTGAGTGCCTAGCGACTAGGCCAAACATCCACTGGTTTGATTCTGGTCTATAGACCTTGAAGTGTAAAACATGGTTTTTGTTGGGGCTTCTCAAAATCGGGGACCGAATCATTCCCAGGTGGGGTGGTCTATTCCATTTTTTATGAGAAACCCCGGAGTCAAGATCCTCAGCCGGAAAAAAAGTCTAGTGGACTGGGCCAAATGGGCGTGTCCCGTTCTCGAAAACCCCCCCTGAAAGCAAAACATGGCGGTCTTCCTTTTCGGGCTCCTCTTCGAAACGCCCAACGCTTCCATTTGCTTTTGCGACCCCTCGAGGTTTGTTCTATTTTTTTTTTGTTTAAGATAACTCCAGTAGCGGTACATTCCCTCTAAAACCAACAAGGGGAAAAAAAGAAAAGATATTCTTAAGCAAATGGAAGAAACAACACCCTGACAAACAACCACCTACCCAAATGGCTGGGGCTCAAACCCCCGTACCCCCAGTGAACATCCCAATCCCCACTAAAATAGGTTCTAAAATGGGTGAATTCACCTACAAGTGGGATCAACCACACCGGTTTTGACCACCACGGCCATATGGCTTGCTCGTATCTTGTCTTTTTTTGCTATTTAAACGATCATCTCCCTTTCATTTGTTGAGAGTAGTTTCTCCTCTTCATTTGTTGAGCCATATGTTGAGCCATATGTCTTGACCCGCCACATTGACCAAAGGTATTCTTCCACGAGCTCCGGGTCCGGATGTCCGGAGGTCCGGCTCAGCGAGCGGACGGGGTGCCAAATCCGGGGGGGCGGGCCGGGAGAAAAAACACATCCCTCCCCTTCTAAATAAGGAGTCTGGACAATTTTTCACCATGAAAAACAAACAGATTTAAAAAGTGTGTGTTGTTATTTCCGAAAATTCCAGACAAGAACCTGGTTCTTGGTTGAAGCCTGGTTTACAAATAAGCCCCAAATGGTATCCCCAACAGCCCCACCCCCAGCAACCCTCCTTTACCGAGCCGATCTGGGCCTATCGCCCCCCAAAATGCGAATTTTCTGGACTCCTGGATAGGTGGTTTCTAAAGAGAACCAGTGAAGAGAATGGGGAATCAAACAAAGAGACACACCTCCGAAAGGTGTCCTTTTAAAGGTCATGTTTCCGGTGATAGATTCCCTTGAAAACTAAAGGAATTAACACATATTCCACATATTCATTGCAAATGGAAGACACCGCCCATTAAAAAACGGTGTCCTTTTGGTGTCCCTTCAAACCCCCCAAAAAGGCCACGATACCGTCCTCGATTTTCCCAACGTCGCCTGAAATTGGGACCGCTCGTTGCTATCCAGCGAGAGGTAGCCCAGGCGTTTGAACTGCACCGCCTACAGTTCCCAGATGCCCAGTAGATTTCCATGGGGAAAAAAAGGGTCATCCTTTCTTGGTGGGTTGACTTTAAAGGGACACCCTTCCCAAAAAGACTAAAAAAAAGGCACCACTGGGCAACTGAGAGTTTGAGATTGGAATGATTCTGAGGTAGTTGCTAGTGAAGGAGTGGGCGGAGAGTGGCGAAAATACGCATTGCGAGACTCCCTTGCCAGTGAACAAAGGGCTTATGACCGCCACGTCAGCTTGAGTGGTTCACTCCAGAGTGATTTTTTGACAGAGGGGTGATAAAAGGAGATCGTGTTGAACCACACGCAATGCGCAATCCTTCAGACAATTCCAATGCTCTGAAGCAAGCGGCTGCCGTTTAGACATAATCTTTATTAGATCGTTTTGAAAGGGTCGTACGTGGCAAGAATAGCAAAGGCAACTCTTCTGACCAACCGACAAATGTTCATTCACAAGCTCCTGCAGAATACATCCCGTGGACCTATCGACATCAAGGGCATTGTGCCATCTACGTCCAAGCGTAGTTACAAGGGACGGCCTATGCACAAAGTGCATGTGCCTCTGGCCACTGTGTCATGGGTCAAGCAATGAAATGGTTCCAAAAGTAGCCCTTTCCGCGACGATATCAAAGTAATTAATTCCCAATTCTGCGACTCACTCACAGGGGTTACCTTGGCCAGAACATAGCACCCTAAACCCATACTTTTCATCAACTGGGAACGACTTGCTCGGGGCCCCGCAAGAAAGGTTCTCAGACTCTCCGGCGGGGATGGCCAAAGGGGGCCAAGGGGCATAGCTCGCACCGCTCCCGCTGCACCTACATAAAGTTTGGTGGAGCTACCAAGTACCCGCAGATGCGAGAGAGGGCCTCAGCCCTCTGCCGCTCGCGGATTTGAGCTTGTCAATCTTCTCTGCGACGGCGTGCCACTCGGCGAGGTCCTTCTCGCTCGCTTGGCTGCGGCGATACCGATGAGCTTGTCCTCTCAAAAGTTGACCGCAAGGCCGTGGAGCGCCTTCTGGTAGTTCAGAAGGTTGCGAACGCGACGCCCATCAGCCTTCTGCCAATGGCAAGAGAGTGCCTCGATGCCGTTGTTCTCTATGGTGCTGCTGGTCCTGATTGAAAATACATGACCAAATTAAAACCAGTGGAATCCATCTATATTCAACCAAACTGAAACCAGTCCGTTTTCGCAAACATGCGAATCCATTTCCCCCCAAAACATCCAAACTTAAAGGAAGATGCGTTTTTTCCATCGGCTTCATACTTAAACCCATCTGAAGGGACATACTGTGGATGGACGAAATCCTGCACCACCTAAGAAACCCTGGAATGCTGATTCACCTGTAAATACCAGCAAACAGTGGATTCCCATGGATTGAAAGTGGTGCAGGATTTTGTCCATCTACAGTATGAATACGTGTCAAACTATGGAAACGCCAAAAGGGAACTGCTTTTGGATCCCCTGTAAACCGACCAAAGACACGGTACCCTCAAAGAGACATCCACCTTACCCCAAACCAAATATTGGGGATTGCTTTTCTTGGGATCATGAGCCATTACCCCAAACCAAATATTGGGGATTGTTTTCCTTGGGGTTATAAGCCGTGTCCCCAAACCAACTCGGGGATTGTTTTCTTGTTGGGGTCATGAGCCATTACCCCAAACCAAATATTGGGGATTGTGTTTCTTGGGGTCATTTTTTCTTGGGGTTATGAGCCATTTCCCCAAACCAACTCGGGGAGTGTTTTTTTCTTGGGATCATGAGCCATTTCCCCAAACCAACTCGGGGATTGTTTTCTTGTTGGGGTCATGAGCCATTACCCCAAACCAAATATTGGGGATTGTGTTTCTTGGGGTCATTTTTTCTTGGGGTTATGAGCCATTTCCCCAAACCAACTCGGGGAGTGTTTTTTTCTTGGGATCATGAGCCATTTCCCCAAACCAACTCGGGGATTGTTTTCTTGTTGGGGTCATGAGCCATTACCCCAAACCAAATATTGGGGATTGTGTTTCTTGGGGTCATTTTTTCTTGGGGTTATGAGCCATTTCCCCAAACCAACTCGGGGAGTGTTTTTTTCTTGGGATCATGAGCCATTTCCCCAAACCAACTCGGGGATTGTTTTCTTGTTGGGGTCATGAGCCATTACCCCAAACCAAATATTGGGGATTGTGTTTCTTGGGGTCATTTTTTCTTGGGGTTATGAGCCATTTCCCCAAACCAACTCGGGGAGTGTTTTTTTCTTGGGATCATGAGCCATTTCCCCAAACCAACTCGGGGATTGTTTTCTTGTTGGGGTCATGAGCCATTTCCCGAAACCAACTCGGGGATTGTGCTTTTCTTGGGATCATGAGCCATTTCCCCAAACCAACTCGTTTTTTTTTTTTTTTTTTTTTTTTTTTTTTTTCCGGGATCATGAGCCAATTTCCCCAAACTAACTCGGGGATTGCTTTTTCTTGGGATCATGAGCCATTTCCCCAAACCAACTCGGGGATTGTTTTTCTAGCCATTTCCCCAAACCAACTCGGGGGATTGTTTTTCTTGGGATCATGAGCCATAGCCATTTCCCATTTCCTGCATCTCTCCCACCGATCGCATGAGAGGGCCCTTGGGATGTTTGGCCCGAATCGAGCGCCTCGAGTTGACTCCCAGAAGGCGCCGTGCCAGTGAAGAGTTCGATCCTCGGACGCGCCACGTGCCATGTTTTGTACCTTTTTGGAGTCTCCTTCTGATCCTTACAAAAAGTGGGGGCACCCAAAATCAGAAAGTCACCCCATGACTTTAAGAAGGAGACTCCAGGACTCCCTTCCCCCAAAATGATCTCAAATGGTTGATTTCCTTTCCCTAAAACGTCCCTGGAAAACGAATGTAAATGTTAACCCCGGATTCATATAAACCCCTGGTTGATTAATGGGTGTCCCCTGTTGGGGTTCATCACTGGAGGGAAACACCTCGTCCTAGGACAGGGTACAAAATTCCGGGGGCTCCCAGTACGTCTTTGGACCATAAACTCAACTTTGCGGAGCCAAGAAGGCCAAGGCCCAACCGAAATCTCCAGGTCCTTTCCCCTTTTTTGGGAGAAACCACCCAGATTCCCTTCGGCTTCTAGAGATTGAACCCGTGTCGTTTTCGGGTCCCTAGGACTCCGCAAACTTGAAAATCCCGACAGAAGGAACCCCCAAGAGGGACCCTGGCTTCTCGTCTTTCGTGAGTTCGCCTGTGAAAGAATGAGGAAACTTTCAGTTCTTATAAGCCACCTGGACTCTCCTTCCGACCCAAAAAAAAAAGTGGGGTCACCCCATTTCCTAAGGGTACTAGCCGGAGACTCAACTACAACTAGCCACAAACCAACTCGCCGGAGCGAGCCGACACCACGTCCGCCAAGCTCTCGTCGGCGAGTCTGTGGCCCAGGCTTGGTAGCGATCTTGCTCTGGTGGGACAGGAACTGCACCTGGCGAGCGATGTTTTTTTCGAAGCGCGAAGCGAAACGAAGAACCAGGCCATGTGACAAGTCAACGAACACAACGAAACGCGGTAAACGAACAGGTAAACACACACAACGGCTTCTTGCCACACGAAACGAGGTAAACAACTGACACCATGGTAAAACAACAAACACAAACACACACACACACAAGACACAGCCTGGGTTTGAAAACCAGGTATGAAGCATGTACAAGCAAAAAACACACACCACGGCTTTGTGCCGCACAACGAGGTAAGCAACTGAAACCGTGTCACAAAACCTAAACCAGTGGTCTGCTCAACAGCCATGGGAACAAAGAAGGCGGATATCCGCGCCTATTTCTGATGCATCATGCGGAAACCTTCACTTACCAATGTTTTGATTGCGGCGCCGGTCCCATGCACCCACAAAAAAGACATTGCAACCTGCTGCTTTGAGGACGACTGCCCCGCAACAAACAACTCGAGCTGGCGCCTTCCGCAAAAAGCCGACTGGTTTCGCGACATCTGACGTAGTTTCACAGGGCCTGGGAGGGGAGGGAGGGAGCCCAAATAGTATGATTCAGGCCTTATTTGGGCTCCTTCCCCCTCCACCCAGCTGGATCCAAGGAGATCCCCAGCCTCAACTATTATATCTACAGCTGACTAAACATTCCACTTCCACTGACAAAAAGTCCCTGCCATTGCCTGCTGCCCTGGCAGCCCGCCCACGACTTTCCCACTCAAATTTCAGGCTTCTCTCTCATATTGCCATGACACTGACACTCGGTTGCTTTCTGCTCCCCTGCTCAAAGTTTATAAGTTTTAGTGGTTTAATACGGAAAACCCAAATTCGTTGGCAAAAAGTTGTTCAGTCCTAACATCCCTTGGCAAAATGCACCAAAGGACATGCTTCTTCAAGCCCCTTGATGGGACCCCCCGTAACCCCTCTGGAACCAAGCCACAGGGCTGGGCCAAGACTCAGCTTTCAGCTGGAGAAAAAACGGCTGGTGAAGGATTCCAGCGCGGAATGTTGACCCAGGATCTAAGTAGAACCTGTCCCATCAGGGGGTGTTCCCTCCAAAAGTGGTCTGAATCCCAACTCCCCCGATCAAAATCAACCAGGGGTTTATTAATCCGGGGTTAACATTAAGTTGCAAGAAAATATAGGTTGTTGTTCCCCCAAAAGCTCAGGATCACGATAAATCCCCAGCCTCAAAAACACCCTCGCGCCTGCCGCAAGTGCACTGGGCCCTCAAACTGGAGGCAAACCTGACATCAGGGCAGCAGCACGACGCTGTGTTTATAAAAATTGTTAGTGTGCGTGTGTGTGTGCGTGTGTGTGCGCGCGCTAGGTCTTGTCTTCGAATATAACAATGTCTATATATATATATATTATAAAAATATGTGTTTGTGTGCGTGTGCTTGCATGCGTTTATTTGGTTCCATGATGATTGAATTGTTGTTGCATCTGCGCGTGTGTCGGTGTGTTGTAATAATTTCATTGCGTGATGAGTTGCAGTTGTGTGCGCGCGCGCGTCTGTTTACGACATCGCTGTGTTGTGCTTGTTGTTTTTGCGCCGCCTTTGTTGTGTTTATGTGCTGCTGTTGTGTTTCCATCTCGTTGTGGTTGCTGTTCTTTGTGGCGTGCTACTCTTATTGCTGTGTTTGTTGCAATTGTTGTTTGTTCGTTCCCAACGACGCAAGGCTGGGTGATTCGACAACGAACTCACCAGGTCGCGCACCATGATGAAACAACCTGCCAAGTACTTGGCGGTAGGCACCATTTAGTAGCGTCGAATGCGGCTGGGTATCAAGATCCGGTGTCCAGCGCCGCAACCATTGTCTTGGAGCAAAGCAGAGGCGAACAGCGAAGTGCAAAAACGACCTCTCACTTCCTGAGTGGATGGGTCACAAAGTCCAAACTTTTTACCACTAAACCCAAAACGCTTGAAGTCCAGCAAGGAAGTAAGACCTGTCATGCACAAAGGCCGCAACCCCTTCGACGCAACGTACGGAAAGACCCTTCAGTCCGGCATACCATGCCCCGAAAATCTACATTCTAGGGGTTGATTCCAACCATTATTTTCAGCCATCGGTCTTTTCGAAACCAGCCATTTCCCAAGGGTTTTGGGTGGTTTTCTGGAAAGAAGGATCGCTGGAAAGAATGGGGAAGCTACCCCTAGATATACATGGGTGGTGCACGTGCCCACCCACCGGTCAATCGTACCCAGAGCCCCTTTCCTGACACTGAAGAGTCTGTATATGTGTCTATTGCAGTGCCCGTAAATATTCCTAGTAAGACTCGAGATCATCTCAGGGATCCTCATTGGGGCCAACACACTAAGCCTGTTCCATGCCTCCGCAAACTCAGCAGATCTCGGACATCTTTTCTGCGAACCAAGCAAAACGAGGCGCTTCCAATAAATCCGTCGGCAGCTCAACAGCTTGCCGCGAAGCGCGATGCTGCCCAACAAATCAAATAAATGTCTGACAGCATTCTGACGCATCCAAGCATGAATGAACAGTTCCAACATTCCGTCTGCTTGACTTGTGGCAAAAAAAACAATGTGCTTTCATTTGCTCGAGCCCAAGGGCCAAAAGAGGGTCATCCATATTCATCCATCTAGTCTTGCTTGAATGACAGCTACAACCGGCACCCCTCAACGACTGCTTCTTGGACAGCACTTTGCCGTTGGAGGGCGCTGGAAAGTGATTTGAGTGTTTTCCTCAAGCTGGTGGACCCTCATTCAATTGATATTTAAAGCAAACCACAAGGAAAGCAACCTGCGTACTCTTACACATAGCCGGCGTTTGGAGGGAGAACCATATTGAGGGACCACCATTTTGAAAACCCCCCCCCCACTTTTGAAAACCACCGCCGCCAGCTTCGGGGGCAGAGTAGGAGCTGCAGGTACATCAAGCATATCCACCACTGCCCAGCCTCGAATCGCTCAGGTGTGTCTGCTTTCCAGGGCACGCCGTTGGGCGCAGGGGTGTTCTAAAAGCAAACGAAAGTAGAACCCACCAGTTTCGGGGTCCTACACCTAAAAAAACGCGGGCAAAGGAGCAAACTCTCGCGCGTGCGATTGATGTGCTCCATTCAGGGCAATCTGCAGTGATGACCAAGATTGGCTCAAACAAAGCATCCACATCATGACCCTTCCGCCTCATCCCGTATGCTCTGAAATCTGAAACGCGGAGAAACCTTAAGGAATGCTCTGGATGCCTTCGGTTGCCGTTTGCCCAAAGAGCCACGATTCCAGTCACTTCGCAAAAGCTGACAAACCCGGCCGGAAGCGAGGCTTGCTCAAGGGCCTGGGGCCGGAGAATCTGGTTCCTCGAGTGCCTGCTGGTTTTTTTTTGTGGCGAGACTGTCCCAACAAAAGAAACACCAGGCCCTTCAGGAAGTTTGGTTCCAGGCGTGAAGAAACGGAGCCGGATGGAACCGGTGTGTTGTCTGTTTGGAATCACCAGTTGCTAACTCGCTCGGTGGAGAGTCCAGCATGAGGAAAACCAAAATAAAAGCAGCTAGAACAGCTTATGAGAGTTCAAACAACAAAAACGCCGGTTCCCTTGACATTGACATGTGTGCAACCCGGAAGCGGCACCAATGCCCCGCCCTTGTTGGCAGATTCGAAGACCGCACACATGACCTTGTGGACCAGCAAAGATCGCTTTGGCCAGTCGTCACCTGACGCATAAAACCGGGAGGGGGGGGGGGGGGGGGCCCCAAAAAATGAACTGTCCTTTCTGAGATGGCTCATTTCAAAGAGAAGTTCACGCAAAAATGTGGACAACTTATGCATGGTACTCTCTGGTTTGTTGGTTGATTAGAACAAATGCCACCCTTCTTGCTCCACTGCTTTCGAAGGGAAGCCCGCCCCAAACAAAAAACAAACGGAAACAGGAAACACATGCCGCTCCTTTTGTTTGGCCGTGTTTTGTGTCACAAACGCCTTCTTTGGCTGGCTGCTTTTAAAGGAAATCCCAACCCAGAAATCCCAACCCAGAAAAAACGGACAACACTCGGCACACATCTGGGGTACACCAACAATGATCACATGGTCTGGCTCTGGTCCACACTCATTCTACCCTAAAATAGTTTTGGAGCAACCCCCAGCTAATAGTTGACTCCGGATCAATAAAGCCGGCCTATTATTTGGGGGGTGTTCCCTCCAAAAGTGGTCTGAATCTCCACTACAAGGGGATAGCCCTCGCGCCCTGGTAGCTCGAATGAAACCAATCTAACCCACTGCGATCTATGTCTATCCAAATTAACCGATCAAAAGGCTAGCTGTGCCAGAAAGCGAAACCCGGTATTAAAATGGTTCACCCAGAACCATGTAAAGAATTAAGAAGGCGGCCGCAGCTATTTATGGCTGGGATTGTTCCTTACTAACCTTGATTTGCCCGGGTTTTGAGCAAGTGGCTCACCTGTGACAGAAAGCGAAACCAAGGCAAAAGGACAAAGGGATGGACATCGGACCAAGTCACTGGGCTTGCCGCCGGCTTTGATGTCTCGCACGCACGCAGCGAAGTCGTCCACGAGCATATTCACCTCAAGTGGGGGGCCCGTCTTTTTTAAGGGTGCTCTTTTCTCTGTGGATTTGGGAACCCAAACAAAAACCCACGAATTTGGGGATCTGGGGGACATGGAGCCCAAACGAATTGCTCCTCCCAAAGGAACCCAAGGGGTCCCCCAAAAGACTTCATATCAGATTCTCGAACGGTTCGACCGGGACGTGGCTGAGTGACTCGGTTGAAGTGCATCCATTGTCCAGCGACATCAAGACTTGGTTGCTTTCTGCTCCCCTGCTAAATTTAACTTTTAGTGGTTGAATTCGGAAAACCCAAATTCGTTGGCAAAAAGTTGAAGTCCTAACATCCCTTGGCAAAATGCTCCAAAGAAAAGTACTCTCGAAACTTTGACCCTCAGTTGCCCAAAGGACTCAGAGATCAAAGGTTAACCTTTCATCATGGGGGCTGGGGGGGAGGGAGAGGAGCCCGAATAAGCCCAGAAAAAAGGGGCTTAAGGGCTTAATAAGGGCTTATTTTGGCTCCCTCCCCCCTCCCCTCCCTCCCCGCGGGCCATGACTAACAATGGACCAAACCGAGAAAACCAAAAGGTCCAAAAGGTCGATTCGCTTTGGACAACTGAGTACCCGGTTCAACAGTGTTCCAGAGAGCGTGGTCTTGGACAATGGAGCCTTTGTGTGATGCCAGTGGGATTCACTCTCTTGATTGGGCATTTCCCCTTGGTATCAAAGAAAGCGGCTACAACCAATTTATTGCCCAGACAGATCACTGGTCAGTCAGCGACCGAGTTTCAGCCATTGACTTGGGTTCCTCAACCACGAGTTTATGCGGGGATCCCTCAATCGAATTCGTGTTTCGAGGGAACCACATCGAACCAGCAAAAACTATGACTCGGGTCTGCATCAAAATGTTGAACCCTTAGGATGGCTTCCACGGTGTTGAATTCATTGTTTGAAACATCTATAGATAACAAAATCTTTAAAAGGGAACACCCCCCTGCTATTCGACCATGGGATTTATTAATCCGGAGTCCTCGTTAGAGAGGGTCTGTGGCCAGAAACCAGCCGTGAGAAGTGCCATCAAGGTGGACGAATGCCACCGGCACGTGCGAAACACGAGCTGACAAGATGGGTACCCGGAGTCCCCTTAGAAAATGGTTGGTCGCGACCCCTTTACTTTGGGAAAGGGCCGACCATTTTCTAAGGGTCATGGAGACTCTAGGCTGTCTGGTTTGGAAACGCGTATGAAGAACTATCCCCAGTTCAGGCAACCGCATGCGCGCCTCGTCTTTTGAGGGAACCCTTTACTCACTTGCCTCAAGGACCTGGAAATGAGAGACTGAAGTTGTCAAAAGGTCGATTCGCTTTGCACAGGTGAGTTTCTGCATTTCTGCGGCTGTTTTAAAGCGAAACCAAACAGACAGCACCCATTCTGGGGTACCCGGATGGGGATCGACAAACCCACAAACATAGGTGTCCTGTCTTGGTCAGATTGGTCGAAAATAGATGGCCAGGGCCCTAGATGATTGAACCGCCAAGTCAGCCAGGGCCATCTCACCTATGTCGACAAGAAAAAATGGTCGCCAGGGCACATGGTCACAGCCCTCGACAGAGATCACCTCGTCTTTGCCCATGGCGTCACCCTGCACGTACTCCTTGGATCCAGGTTCGGTGGCTGATACTCGAGCTCACTTTTGAGTGAACTGGACAGAGAAAATGAGTCAACTCAAAAGCTCACTCATGCTCACTCACTCAAAAGCTCACTCACTACGACACTCAAAGAAAACTGGACAAAAAGCTCACTCACTAGGAGACGGACAAAGAAAACTGGACAAAGAAAATGGAAATGGGTAGTAAACTGGTACTCCCAAAACCACCTGAAAGCTTGGACACAGTTCACCTGTCACGTTCTGAGTGACTCACTTCCGATCGTGTGAGTAGGGATTTCCAAACAAGTAACCTGGAATTGCTTTAAATTTGCCACTAAAATGGTCCAGACCCAAAAAATGACTAAAGTCCAGGAACTCAGAAAGTGAGGACAAAGAAAACGCTGGTTGTCCCCACCAGAAAGTTTAGACCTCTCCTGAAAAGAGAGGCCAAAGAAAACCCTCACCAAACTGTTGGTTTACCCTCCCACATGGTACCTGGAAGGCCTTTGAGGAAACTCATCTTCCAGAGGTGCCCTCCAGGTGCCCAGGTTTTGTTCTTGATGCCTATGGATTCCCCTATCTTGGATGCCAGCGTGTGCAATCCGCGGTGAAATCCGTTGCGGCATCTATGTTGTCCAGAGAAAGGTTGGTTGTGAAAAGTGATACCAAAGTGGGACTCCCGACTCCCATCCCAAAGTGGGATGCCCGTGATATCACAGAATGGGTAACCAAAAAGCCCAACACAAGTCCAACCAGATGTCCAACTAGCGTTGTTGCGCGGTTGTTTGTGCTGGGCCACCGAATGGATAGCGTCCTGTGATTCATAATCAAAACCTGGTATCCAAATGGTCTGCCGAAAACCATGCGACGCATTCAAAAGGCGGATATCCGCACTGATTTCTGGTTACTATCCCTCACTAAGCTTCCTCTACCCAGGTTTTGGAGTGTGGCTCCTGTTGATTTCCGTTGCAACCTTCAAAGAGCGACTCTACTGTAGCAACTGGGATGGCAGTTTGTTGCGTAATGCACACTTCGAGCGTCCTGGAACTTTAGCTTTCGTGGATTAGGCCAACAAGTCAACACTTTGCTGCTTCCCACCGGAATGATCTTTCGGGGCCGCGGGGGGGGGGGGGGACAACACAGCACAACAAACGGCGCAACTGACTAACTGGTTGACGAACTAAATGAGCTAGTTTGGATTGGTGGTTGGGGATTTGAACCCCTGGTTATTGTGGGTAGAGAGAAAACCATCCGTAACCATACTAATTGGACAGAATATGAATACACTTGAACTGGACTAAACTAAACTCAACTATCTGACTAGCCAACAATGAAGACCAGGTTGCAGTTTCCTGTAGGGTTTTGGCAAACCCTTTCATTACGCGCAGCTTGTATTGATCAAGCAATCTCGGCTCGAACCGCGAGTCCCAAGTTTGCGGAGCAGTCTTCCCAGGCACTGAATGGCTGCAAGCAGCCATAGGCGATCAACGCAACGCAGGATTCGTTGCGAAAGAAAAGGGTAGTGAGCTACCCTTGAACAGTTGAAAAGGGCACCGCTAAAACTAGCTGTCGTCCTTTTGGTTTCCCTTATAGACAACGTTCAAGGAGGTCCATGCCGAACTGTTTGGAGCTTCCCCTCCTTGTGAAGACTCCGAATCGATGCCAAGGTTCCGTGCTACCGACAAAGGGTGTCTCGTATGCTCCGAAGTTTCCGCTCCTGAGAGGCGAACGACGAACTGAGTGGACCTTTTCACGAAATCCCCACAACCCAAGCGGTATGGGCAGGCAAAAAAAAAACGGATTCTGGTTTTTGCAACCCATAAACATGAACTGAACCAACAACAACAAACTTGCCAAGAGCAGTCAAGCGAACCATGGTTGAACGGTTCAGGTGGGAAATCTCAAATCCCTTTCGCCGTGAGCCTGCAATGGTTGTCAGCCCCAAGAAAGAAAAATCTACTCACTGGCCCGAAGGACCCCTAACACTGGACCAAGTCAGTGAAACCAGAAGGCCAAAAGGTCGGCTTTGGGCAAGTGAGTTCATAAGGACCTCCTGTGGAAAAGGCCTTACGTGGAAGAGAATGCAACCTTACGTTGAGGGGATTCCCTAAGACGCAACCGAAGAGAAACCCCCAAAAAAGCAGAAGAGCACATATGACAGTTGTCTGAAATTCCTTGTTCCGGAAACCGCCATCTTCGCGAGAAAAAAAAAACTTTCGCGGACCCCATCGCCGAACTTTCGCGGGGCTGTTTTCAGAACATTCATCACAAAAGTAATGCACGAAGTACACTTTCGCAGCCCCTGCTCGAAGGCCGCAGCTTTTCAATACTGAAAGTAGCAAAGTAAGCTTCCGCAGCCCCAGCTCGAAAGTCGCAACCTTTCAGTTCCAAAGTAGCACGCGAAGCGCGTTTCCGCAGCTCCAGCTCACAACCGTTACCTGCACACGAGGGGACCCGTTGGCCTCATGTCCGGAAACTGGCGGGGAGGTCCGTCGACTTTCGCGAAACTTTCGCGGATCTTACGCCAAACATTCGCGAAAATCTGGCTGGAAGTTGCACTGAACTTGACCCGAAGGCTTCAAAACTCCCACAAGCCGGTTTCTGCTGGCTGGGCAGCGGCGTCTTCTTGCGGCGACCCTCAGGCTGCGCATTCCCCGGCCAACTTTGGTCTGCCGGCATTCTGCCCGCATGCCGGTAAATACACATCACTCCAGCTTCCTGTTAGCAAGACAGCACCCTTACACAAAACTTTCGCGAATAAAAAAACTAACTTTCGCGACCCCCTTCGCGGAACTTTCGCGGAGGTCAACGCCAAGACCAAAAGGTCTTCCCCTTCATAGCTCAATACAAGGACCTTTCGGACGACTCTCATATACAAGAAAACCACCCAAAAAGCAGAAACCCCCAAAAAAGCAGAAGAACCCCCCCCCAAAAAAAAATAAGCTGGACCCAGCAAATGGAGAGAAGGGCAGCTCCTAGGAGGTTGGGATTTTCTAGAAGGGCTGCTGTTTTGGGGGGTTTCTCAGAGTTTTTGCCGAATAGAAAACCCAAGCTCCCAGGAGGTGCTCTTCTCTCCAAATGCAAGGCTGTTGAAAATCAAAGTCGGCCACACCCAAAGGTCAAACAAGGTCGGATGTTTCGAAGCTTCACTTCACACCCTTGGTATGGTTGCACAGAGCTGACTGTTTTTTCAGACCCTGCTCTCAAAAAAGGAACCACTCGTGTCCGGGTAAAATAAAGACTGGGGGCCATTTTGGGCAAGGGCGAAATCGGCATCCTCAATGTAAAGCTTCTCAAAACACTGATTGCCTGACGGGGGCACCGGGACCCTGCAAGTGACCAACTGTTTTGTGGTTGAAAGCAAGCGAAGGCAAAGAGGTGAGTTCAGTCCGGTGGTATATTTCTCATACCTCTTGCGAAGATTGTTCATGCTTCTCGCCACCAAGGGGGAGATAAACTTACAGTAGGTTGGCAACCAGCGCACCTTGAGGTCCCCCGTTGCTGGTTGTGTTAAAGGGAAAGTCAGCCTCTGCAGGGCTTTGTGTCTAGGGTACCCCCAAAATGGTGGCTTTCTTTTGGTTTCCCCTCAACATCAACCAAAAAGGGGGTCCCTCGAAAAAAGTTACGCCCAAGTGCTTAGCCACCCGAGGGTTGACTCGGGACTCGCTGGGCTATAACGTTGGTTGCCAACCTGGAGTGTTGCCCAATCCTAATCCATAATCTCTATTGGAAAGTCACAAAGGAGACCCCTTACATGACCCTACGTTTTCACCACTTCAGTGTCATGAGCTGGAAAACAACCCATATAAGGGGGCTGATAAGTGGGGGTCTACTCTAGGTTGCCAACAACTTTTTAACTTCGCCAAACACCCAAGAAGGGATCCAGAAAAACCGAGCGGTTTCCCTTTTGGCATCCCCTTTCAACAAACAGAAAACATCACGCCCTGTTTAAGAACATTTGTTCGACCACGCAAGAAACAATAAGGGCCTTGCACTCCCTATACTTAATTGCTTCTCATTGGGAACCTCCCCAGTGCCCACTTGATGCTCAGGTTCACATCACTACATTTGGGTGTGTCTTAACCTAGAGACACCCCCAAGGGGGGGGAGGCGGGTTAATGCGGGTTATTTTTGGTTTCCACTTGCGTTTAGGTAACCCGTGGTTTGGGGTTGTTCTGAAGGAAAGGCCAAACAAAAGTCACGTGTTCTATCAGCGACAGCCTCTTAAATCGCAGTTTGGAGGTGTTCCCGAGGGTTCAAAATGGAGGTTTGGCCAATCCGATTGTCCATAGTCTCTATAGGGAAGCCACCTAAAAGGGGGACAAACTCCTTGCGTAAATCTAGGTAAGGATCTTGCGGAATACCTTTGAACAGCCAAGCCAATTGAACCTGATTTTAGGGAAGGCAAAAGGAGACCATTTGATCAGGACCCGATCTGCTCCTCTTTTGGCCGCCCACCAGGTCGTCCACGCGCAGCAGGCCATTTTCGCAGACCACCTCAGGACGGATACCGGTGCCTCTCTGAAGTTAGGGGACCACACCCTCCAAAAAAAGGGTTCCTTTGGTTTCCCTACAAAGCAACCCAAAAAGGGCACCCTCAAAAAGAGACATGCCCATACCTTGACTAATCCATCCACGGGCAAAGGTGTCCTTTTTGGCATTGCGCTAACACAGCTCAAAGTCTCAAGCTAAAAGGACGCCTTGATCACACCTTCTCTCCAGCCTGTCAGCGATCAAACCCTGTCAACCGTCTCCTGTTTTCCTCAACAGCCTCGGAACCCTCCAGAACCCTCCAGAACCCTTTTAAGGTGCTCCAAACCACCCCCCCAAAGCCTATCTGGGCAGAGACCCGGTAAAATAAAATAAAATTAAAACTTGTTAATTGACTGTTGTTTTTAGCACCAGTGGCTCAGGATCCAAACGATAAATCCCAATCATCGAAAAACTACATAATCCCGAGGGGGCCCCAAATCCCAAACATCAAAAAAACACATCATCCCCTCTCCTTTCCCCTCCCCCCCAAAAAAAAAACACACATTCCAAACATAGTCCGCCGACCCTCTGCCTCCCGTCCCAGCCTCCTGCAGAGGGGACCGGCGTGGGATGCAACTGGAAGTGATTGGAATCAATGATAGATTTCGGGACCGGTCCCGGGACCGGTCCTAAGACCAGTCCTGGGACCAGTCCTGGGACCGGTCCTGGGACTGGTCCTGGGACCCTGTTTCAGGTCCTGGGACCGGTTTCGGGATGGTTATGGGGTTCAGTCCACCAGTCCTGGGACCGGTCCTGGGACTGGTCCCAGGACCAGTCCCAGAACTCGTGGGACTGGTCCTGGGACTGGTCCTGAACCCGGTCCTAAGACTGGGAAGCCGATCCCGGGATCACTGGGGCTGGACAGGGTCCCAGGTCGTCACTGATTGCGACCAGTTGAGGGGGACCAACAGCCTTGTTTCTAGGACCAGCTCAACGTGACTTCGGCACAAACCGGCCCGTGCGGTTATTGACGGACGAGCTGTCATCTGTCTGACTTTTCCGTTAATCCTTGTGGTAGTAGAGGATCCCTGGATCTATTCTGCAAGAGAGTCCAATACGTCGAGTCAAAAACCGCGCCAGACTGGGACCAGCCTGGATAGGGTCCCAAGTCCCGGTCCCTGCCGGCGACCGGTCCAGGGCAACTTCGGGAGGGCCAGTTTCAGGGCGACCCCGGGAGAGGCGCCAACTCGAAGTGACTTGGGCGCAAGCCGGCCCAAGCGGTAATTAACGGACTAGCTGCCCTATTTCTGACTTTTCCGTTAATCCTTGTTTGTGGTCGTAGAGGATCTTATAAGTGGTCCCTGGGTTTGCGGACGTGTTTCAGGACCGGTCCTTGTGACTTTTCCCTTAATGCGCCGAGGGTCGGCGGCAGCAGGCGGGAGCCTGGTTAATAAAAATAAGGAAGAAAACCATGTCCGCCACTCCCCCACTCAAAAAAACAAAAACATCATTCCAAACATAGTAAAACAAAAATAACAAAGAAACGCCAATCCAGAAACCCGCAGATCCAGCCGCAAAGCGCACTGTTCCACCCGCGCCTCGAACTGGCTCCGGTGGGGCGACGTGCAGCCGCAGTCGAAGACCGCCGAGCGGTTCCCCGGGAACCACAAGGTGCCAGCGCAGGCCACGATGGTGTCCACCTCTGGTTTGGATGAGTCACAGGGTAGACCACTTTAACAGGGATCCGGATGCATGAGAGACACCCTGAACATTGCAACTTGGAAATGGTGGTGTCCCTTTATGTTGGTGGATAAAGCAACATGTTTCAAACAGGCAAAATGGTCTCAATGGTGGATAAACCTGAGTCGCTTGCTCAAAACCTAGGCTTTCCCTTTTCGGGGGAATCAAGCACCCTTTTGGACAACCTCCGACTTAAAGCTAGGCTTTCCCTCTTCCACCCTGGGTTTAAGTCCACCTGAGTCGCTTGCTCAAAACCCGGCATTAAATGGTCGTAATCCCAGAACCATGCTTCAAGAATTAAGAAGGCGGAATTCCGCAGCTATTTATGGCTGCCCCTTACTAATCTTCATCTACGCGGGTTTTGATTGTGGCTCACCTCTGGTTTGGATAGGTGAGTCACAGGGTCCCAGGATACCACTTTAAGCAAAAAATCCAAACATCCAAGAGATATGATTTGCTCCATGCCGCGGTTCAGGGCTCTAGTGATGAGATATTCCATGCCGCGTTTCAGGGCTCTTTATCGTCAAGATCGTGGTGAACCTAGCATGACTTCATACTCACAAACCTGGTATCAAAATGAGCTACCCAGTCCCACATCAAGAATTGAGAAGGCGGATATCCGCACCCATTTTTGGCTGGGATTGTCCCTTTCTACCCTCCAATTACCCGGGCTTTGATTGTCAGGTGAGGTCTTCCACAGGTTCAGCTTCCACCTCCCGAAGTGGTGAGCCTCGTGGTTTCGGGGTGTGAAGGTTTGGTGAGTCAAGGGTTGTTGGGATAGGTGAGTCATAATCAACTAGGTCCTCCAGTAGAGAGGTTAGAATAAGGGTACCCTTTTTTTATTTAGTCTATTTTAGTAGGGGAACCCTCCCCCAAACAAGGGCAAAAGGGCACTACTGGGGACCTTGTCAAAAACCTGGCATCAAAATCGTCTACCCAGAACAATGTAAAGAAGTGAAACGGCGGATATCCGCACCCATTTATTGCGACTCAGGTGAGGTCTTCTGCTGGTTATGCTTCCCGAATCGGTGGTGAGTCTGGTAGTTTGGAGGTGTGAAGGTAGGGTGGTTTCCTGTCTACCCTCTACAAGAACCAGGGGTTCAAACCACCAATCCAACCACCAAAACAATCGTTACCTCTTTGCTGTTTGTGTATTGTCTTGTTTTCAAATTTAATTAACAACAAGTTATGTTCATATGACCAGACCCCGGAAGCATTGAAACACCGGTCATTTGCTTGGCGGTGTTCTTGTGCATTTGTTTGTTGGTTGATTAATTAATTTGTTTGCTTTCTTGCTTGCTTGCTTCCTTGCTTTCTTGATTGCTTGCTGGCTTGCTTGCTTGCTTGCCTGCTTGCCTAATTGCTTGCTTCTGTCTTCTTGTTGGTTTGGTGGTGTCCGTCTTTGCTTGCTTGCTTGCTTGCTTGCTTGCTTGCTTGCTTGCTTGCTTGCTTGCTTGCTTGCTTGCTTGCTTGCTTGCTTCTGTCTTCTTGTTGGTTTGTTGTTGTCCTTCTTTGTTTGCTTGCTTGTTGATTGGTTGGTTGGCTTGTTTTATTGTTTGATTGATTGCTTGCTTGCTTTGTAAAGCAAACATGGATTTGTTCAACGTGCTTGTGTGTGTGTGTATGCGTACTGTGGGTGTGGTGTTTGTTTGTCTGTGTGTGTGTGTTGGCGTGCATGTCTGTGTGTGTGTGTGTGGGTGTGTGTGTGTGTGTGTTTGTGTTCGCTTGTTTGTATGTGTGCGTGTGTTTGTGCATGCGTGCGTGCGTGCGCGGGTGGGTGCGTGGGTGGGTTTGTTAATTGAACATCGAGCGCTTCATGCATTAATATGGCTGAATCTGCTTCCGGGTTTCCCTCGTGGTTTGGAGATGGGGCCAAAGTAAACCACAAAGTTGAGAGAAACCCGTTGCGGGCCTGCCCTGAAAGCAGAGCAAAAGGTCTAACTTTTGTTAAATGGAAACACCGTACTTGGCCCAGGTCTGGGGTGCACAAAATACATTTTCTGACTCTGTTCTGTATTTAGTATCACTTAGATTCGGAGGAGCCCCGAGTCTAAGTGTGCTGTCGCGATTTAATCTGCCCAAATTCTAGGGTCCCAAAGTGGCGTCGCCAGGCCACTGCATCTTTTCAGATAGGCTTCGCGCAATCAGGGTCACTCGATCTCCCCTTTAAAAGTTACGAATTACTCGTGGTTTCGCTTGAAATGATCGCCACTCTTGGAGGCCCAACAAAGGGAAATTGAGGGATCCAACCTAAAACTTGGCTCTTGTAGTAAATGGGAAACCACCCCTTGACCACCAAACCACCAATCAAAACCACCGACCAAGGGAAATTGAGGGACTGATATCCCAGGGGAAAATCACAAATATCCTTAAGCAAATGGAAGTATCCCACCTTGTTGAAGGTGACGTGCGTGCACATGACCTTCTCTGGCAGAATCCAGCCGAAAGCCCACAGGATCGCGGACAAGGGGTACCTCAGCAAGAGGCATCTCGTTGCGTTTGCTTGGGGTCCCCTTTTCGGTTGTGTTTCTTAAAGGACGCGAGAAGACAAACACCATTTGAGTCACAATCAAAACCTGGTACAAAAATGGTGAACCCAGAACCATGTAAACAATTTCGAAAGGCGGCCGCAACTGCTTCCGGCTGGGATCGTCCCTTACTAACCTTCATCCTACCCAGGTTCTGATTGTGGCTCATTTGCCCTTTTCTTGGGGTGGGAAAGGAAGCGAGAAGGACAAACACCATTTGTGGGGTCCCAGACTTGGCACGGAGTGACCTCGGCTTCCTTTCAAGCAGACCTACACATGATATTGACCCGGGATGAACAGCTTGGCAGATCAACAAGACTGGTGCCTCCCCCCGAAACTCAGGGCTTGCCTCTAACATGAGACACCCCCTATGAAAATCAGCCAGAGGTTTACTAATACTCAGGTTTGTCTCACAAGCTTATTTTGGTGCCCCTTTCAAGCCAACCAAAAGGGGAGGTTCCCCAATACAATCACACACGCAAACACACACACACACACACGCATGAGCCCAGACTCCCAGTGGATTTCTGGAAAATGAAGACCAGCTTGTTTGTACTTGATTCCAAGCGATTTACCCCCTCCCAAGGTCAAGGGACATGCTCTGGAGGTTTGGCAGAAACAACTCCCTAAAAAAGTTGAAGGCAAAGGGAAACAAAGGAACAAACCGAAGATCCAAAAGGCCGGCGCCACCAAAAAGAAGAAGAGGACAAAACACCCCACCCACACCCACACGCACAAACACAAACACCACCGAACCGGTGGCTTTCGGGGGCTTTTGTTGCGGCCTAACTTCCCTTACTCGGTTGCGAAATCTGCTCTGCTAAAAGTAACTGACTTTTAGTGGTTTGATACGGAGAACCCGTGAGTTGGCAAAAAGCTAAAGTCCTAACATCCGAGCAACATGCACCAAAGCTTAAACAAAGGCTTCCCCTTTCATTCACATGCATGGACCCAGCTTAGCCTTTCTGGGGATCAATCTACTGGTGGTGTCCCTTGAAACGATCGCCACTTTTGGAGGTATCTCAAAAAAGGAACATAGAGGGGTCCACACCAAACCACCCCTTAACCACCCCTTAACCACCCCTTAACCACCCCTTAACCACCCCTTAACCACCCCTTAACCACCAAACCACCCGGCTCCATACCACCAATTGGGCGGAAGTTGATAACGCTGACACCCTTTTGGCGCCATGCAAACGGGGCGCGCGAAAACAGGGCTCCCTATATTTCTCCTTAAAACATTAGCCCCACCAAGAAACACACTCACCTTTAGACCAAACAGGTGATGTTTAAAATCGCCAAAAAGGGAAATAGAGCTGGACCCCTCGCAGAAACCATCAAAACCTCGATACAGGTTTGAGAAACCAATGGCAACTGAAAGCAAAGAAAACAGAAAACCATCAAAACCACTGGTAACCATCGAACAATAATAATAGAGTAACCATCAAAAACCACTGGTAACCATCCAAAACCAATCCAACAACCATCAAATACCACTGGTAACCATCAACAACCACTCCAGTAACCATCAAAAACCACTGGTAACTTACTGGTAACCATCAAAACCCTTGCGAACAAAAAAACCGTTGAAAACAAAACTAACTAGCTAACTAAATATAATATGTTTGTTTTAAACAAAAACAACCGCCGCTGCCGAGGCGCCAGCCCTGGTCCCCCAGGCACCCCATGGGCTCCCGGGACTTGTCCGTGCGCCCGTTGCCGCCCTGCAGCCACGCCTCGTCCGGCGCCTCGGAGTCGGTGACTTTTTCTCACAAAATCCAACGAGCCGAAACCGAGCTCCCAAACGGACGAAGCCATTTTTGTTTGTTTTCGCTGCGTTGTGTTTGTTTTGTGTTTGCTTTGTGGCTAGGTCCTCCAGTAAACACGGCTATCCAACGAGCGGAGGTGGAGAAAGGCATGGCCAGCTGTGGCCACGCTCACTTCCTTAGCCACCCGTCGCTCTGCGCACGGTTCAGGTGCGTTTCGATTGTGTTGTGTTTGCTTTGTGGTTGTTTTGTGGTTGTTTTGTGCTTGAATTTTGTGTTCTTTTGGTTTCGGTTGAGGAAATGATGCCGCTTGGTCCAGTTGACAACATGGTGCTGCAAAA
Source organism: Effrenium voratum (assembly GCA_963377175.1). Lineage (NCBI taxonomy): Eukaryota > Dinophyceae > Suessiales > Symbiodiniaceae > Effrenium > Effrenium voratum. Next base: position 478,317 of record CAUJNA010003273.1, read on the forward strand.
CTTGACGAAACATCAGAGTAAGAGCTGGTTTGTGTAGTAAATCTTCCCGGCTTTGACGTCCAATTGGTGCTTCCTAAGATGGCTTGCCCCCCTTTGCCCCAGAAAACAGTTTGGCTACGGAATCTTGCAAACAAACCCTACAGAGGTTACAGAAGAGTCTGTTACCGCTGATGTGATTCTGTATGTTCAGTACGCGTAAAACGTATAGTCAAAAGGTGTGCGGGTACATTTGTTTGGGGAACCCAAGAGAAACCAAAAGGATAACCATTATTCTTCATTCGGGTCCAGAACAAAGACGCACCCACCTACTCTTACTGTTTCAACAACCTCCCTTAGAGGGGTCCATTTTTACTCACATGCCCAAATGACCCAACAATAAAAAGGCTAACAGTTGGAGAACCCAACAAAACAAAAACAACACCAAACAGGTAAACCAACAGGTCAAACCTAGTCGATTCACTTTGGGTGATTTTCAAACAGTTTCCTGTGCCCTCCACGTTCCAAAACGTCCAGCTGCTTTTCCGCCCAAGAAAATAATAATATATTTCCAGTAGTGCACTCGATTCCCAATAAAAACCAAGGAACAAAATACAACAAACATTCGGCAAAAGGAAGTACGTGTCCATTGATTTCTCCAACGCTTTTCTTAAATGAAGCTTCCATTTGCGTAAGTCTCCTGGACAAAACAAAAACAAAAACAATATTTCCAGTCCCAAAAGGAAGAAACCTGCGTGCGTGTGTGTGTGTCTGTGTGTCTCCAATGTTTTCCCTAAATGAAGAATCCATTTGCTCAAGTTGTCTGGGAACAAAACAAATCAACCGCAAAACGGCGCGTTTGTTCTTTTTGTTTCTCCGCATGAGGAGCGCCTTGAAGGTAAAGGCGGCGGTGACTCTCAGCACCTCCCCGAGCGCCTTGCTCCGGAGCTTCTCCTCCATCTGCTTGGTCCTGCGGGTGAAAGTCCGGCAACTTGGCAAAAGAACTGGGCTGCCCGTTTTCAGATCCCCCAAAAGTGACTAACTTTTAGTGGGTTATATGGAAACTGCCACTAAACACTCGAAAGCTAATACCAAAAGAAGGGAAGGGCGCAGAAATGTTGCCTTTTTTAGACTCTAGCTTCTAATAAAAAGGGGGTTTTAGATTCTAGCTTCTTTGTTTAGGGGCGGGGGGAGTTCGTCATTTTTTAGGAATCAGACCTTTTAACATGGTTGGTTTCCTTTTTGCTTCCCTTTAAACCGGCAACCCCATATTGGATCTACCCCAAAATGAAAAATAGTTGAGGAGACCCCAGGTAACCCTCAACTGGTTTGGATTGCGGGTTTGGAGGAGTAATTACCTTCCCATGTGTGGAAACCCCAACAGTGGTGAACAAAAACAATTAAAACTACCCCTCCAAACCAAAAGGTGCAGGCTCTAGATTTCCCAAAATGGAAACACGCGAACTTTCAACAAGGGCTCCTGGCAAAGTCAAGCTCTGGAAAATAGGTTGGCCAGCTTTACAATAATGTGTGTCAAACTGGAAATCGGCTTGTCTTTTGTGGACACCAAGGGCACTCCTCCATTTAGGGGGGTACCCTATTTAGAAACAAATCTTGGATCCCCACAAATGAGCTCACCACACAATTTGCCGATTTGTCTTTTTTCTGGCGCTACCGCCAAACTCTGACTACCTCCAGTCAGACTCCTCACTTTCTGGGATTGGCCAACGCTGAGTTGAACTTACCACCAAGCGGAAAGTAGCCCCGCCACTCATTGCATAACACGTACCCCCCCCACCCCCCCGCCTATGTTTTCCCTTGTATCTAAGGAAGATATAATTATTGTGGAATGACAAACCCTGCACCACTTGGAAGGTGGCTTTTCCCATTAATGGGGTTGATCCATCTGCCACTGGGAAGGGCCCTTGAAAGCATCTGGGCGGTGGGCAAAATCATCTGCTAAAAGATCCACCGATCCACCATGAACCAAAAAGGACGGATGGGTTTCAGCCTCTCTACTCCTTCCATCTGCAACATACCCTACAGGAAAGAGGTTAGAATAAGGGTACCAACTGTTGTCTGTAGTCTATTTTAGTAGGGAACCCCCCCCCCAAAAAAAAAAGGTCAAGGGCACTACTAGAGGACCTAGTCTACTCTTTCCTGCGACATACCTAAGATTCTGGTCCTATAGTTGCACCGGGGCCCCATTCAGAAAATGGTCCAAGCCTGGAGGAATTGGTTTCCATCTGAAGAGGAGGCTGGGAAAGAGTGGTTCGTTGAGGATTCTTGGCCGTGTCGCTTTTAAGCCCCCCCAAACAGCAAGCAGAGGGCCTACAACCCACTTCAAAATGTGTATACCACCCTAGGGTTTTCAGCACATTTTAAAAGCGCCCCCCAAATCTAACATAAAAGTTCATACATAAATTCTTGAAATTCCTATCCGCTCGCCAAATGCTTTAAGTTATCCATTTTGATGAATAACTTAAACCATTTCAAACATCTTTAACCTCATTCTTTTCTATATTTTCTTTGTGTCTGTAAGTGCGTTCGTGCTTTGGTTTATGTGTCCTTTTTATATCACAATTACATATATTGCAATGATATATTACTTGTTGTTTCCTTCTGCTCTTTTCACCTCACTTATCACAACGTTTATAGGGTTCAGTGAATAAGTTCACATCCTTATCTCTTTGACAACTAGAGCAATATTTCTTTTCCATAACCTCTACTACACTATACCAACAACCCTTTAACCCTTTTTACTCAGATAGGTTGAAGTCCCCTTATCCAAGAACCCCCAACAACAAAGAAACATAACAAAAAACCAAACAAGGAACAGAACACAGAACATTCCAAAGCAACCAACCAACGAAACATTCCAAAGAACTTTTCAAAGAACCTAAACATAAATCTTACAATGTTTTTTATTGTAAGGTTTATGGGTTAATCTTCTTCAAAAGGTGATATTCTAAACACAGGACATTCTACAAACTGATTAATGCAACAATGTTTCCAAAAACTCTTGTCGTCATACATATATTTTATAACTTTGTTAAAGTCGGCTATTGTTCTGTCTAAGTTGAATTTCTCCAATTTAATAATTTCAATTACCATATCTACATCATTATTACCAATTTTCCAATAAATTTGCTTTAGACAGTCTATTCTTCTTATTGAGAAGTTAAATTCATTTTTTAATACATTCTTTTCAGGAAAGAAATGACATTTAACGAACAAAAATGTCAATGCATCAATTGCTTTACATTTGTTTTTTCTTTCAACAATTTCAGGTAGTCTCCTCAGGCACTGGCAGTCTTTGCATTCTTGATAACTAAACTTACATATATCATTGATAATATTTTGAGGTAAATTTAATTTACATAATTCAACCTTCTTATCTTCTAATTTACAAGGGCAATTTATGATTTTAGTTTTCATAATTTTACACATATCACTTACATAAATTGTATTCAAGAATTCATTAATAATATTGTCTTGCTCAATTTCACTGAACATTTTCACTAATATATATAGGCAGTTTGTCTTTAAACCCTTTTAGTCTAAAACTACAATTCTAAATAATAATTAAGATAATCAATATATTATCTTAGTTATTTATTCAGTTGCTGTTTGCTTGTTCTTGCTCTTCCATTGCCTTTTTGTGTTTTAATGTTTGTTGATGTTTTTTGAGGTTTGCCTTCCATAGTTTTGCGCCACATTCACATTGTATTTCTTGGCGGGTTCTCTCCCTCCATTGTTTATCCATCTCTTTTTTCCGCTCCTTGTTGTTTTCTCGCCACTGTTTTGCCTGTTCTTTCACATATTCTGTATTTGCCTCTCTCCACTTCTTTATATGCGCAGTGCGCCCTTCGGGGTCATGCTTGTATCGTTGCCTGTCGTATTCTCTAACTTTATCAATATTGGCATTGCGGTGGTCTTTTTGCCTTTGAAGCACTGCCTCTCTGTTGTCTTCTCTGTATTTCTTCGCTTTTTCGGCGCATCCTTCCCTGTTGTCTTCATACCATTGTTTTTGGTTTCGTCCTGCCACTTTATCATTTAAAGTTGCAATTTGCCTTATCCACTCTCCTTCTCTTGCTCTTAATTCTTCCTTACTTTGACAGGGGAATAGTTCCACAAGTTCTATGTAGAATTTTTCTTTACCATGTAGTGCCATGTGTTGATACAATTTGTATTGCGGTTTGTGCTCAATTTTTGCCTTGTGTTTCGCCATTCGTTGGCATAGTTTTTCAACAGTTGAACCAATGTATATTTCATCATCAACTGAATTCAATATCTTGTATATTTTGCCATTCTCATACTTACACATATCTATATAATATTATCCTTTTTCTTCTTTATATATCTTTTTCATTCTTTCTAATCTACTTTCAGCAATTCATGCCTCAATAATGGTTTGGGTCTTCCATTCACATAGTAATATTTCTGCCCCAATTTAGTTTCTATTCTTTCAATTGTGAAGATTTCTTTTAACCAATGACTTGTATGTGCTTTCTCGCTTATTCCCTTTTTTCTCATTATTTTTACTTGACTGGATACATCTAAATCAGGATACAAACGGGTTTTTCTGGCATTCATTGATATGTTCAATTTAACTTTGAGCTCATTCTTCTTCTTCCTTGCTTCTAACGGTGTCATTTTTGTAACGGAACTTACCAATTTATTATTATAAGTTAATAAGATTTCCAATATGTAGTCAGTCCATTGAATATTATTTTTACCTTTCTTCTCATCGGCATCAACTCTTTTGAAAAGCATATCTTTAAATGTCCTTATGAAACGTTCTCCGAAAGCAGGGTGTCCTCGTGTAGTGTGTAATTCAATTTTCTCTTCCTTCAAATAATCTGTAATGGTAGAACTAAACAAACTGCCTTCTTCGTCGCTGTATATTAATTTAGATTTGCCATCCATCTTTTTTAATCCTTCCATTATTCCAGCTAATACATCAGCAGGTTGCTTACTTTTAATAGGTATAACAGTAGCATATTTACTGAATATATCAACTAATATTAATCCAACTCCAAACTTTTGATTATCCAAATCATTTTTTGAAATGAACAACAAATCCAACTGGAATTCCCAGAAGGCATGAGGAGCAACAAAACGATTTTGTCCTCTTGGTTTTCTTTTCTCTTCAATATTATTTTTTAAAGAATTCATTTACATCACTCATAGTAATTGTTTTGTCCTTCCTTCTTGCATCTTGTAAAGTTACAGCTTTACTACCATAACCGCTTTTATCATAATAAATATCACTAATTATTTTTTGTTTATCCATATAATAAATTAAGATTTATTATATTGATAATATAATTTATAATTTAAGTTCAGGATAATAATTTAATTGATGATTGTTAAATCGTTGATACATCTTACCTCTTTCATGCATCATTTTTAAAATAATATTAATATCTCTCACTGTATTTTTGACATTAAACTTTTTTCTGTCAATATATGTTTTAATGTCTTCTTTTACATCAAACCCTTCCCTACTATGATTAGTCAACATACATAATACATCTTCAATCATTTCATATTTTTTCTTACTGATTTTCAGAAATGCTCTAACATAACTATAAGGTGGTCTTTTATACACAGTTAAAAATATTATAATGTCATCTTCAACATTTCTATTATGTCTTCTTTTTATGTTCAAATGACATCTGATTAATTCTTGATTATCTCTCCATTCCTGACAAATTTTACATTCGTCTTCTTTACTCAAAGCATACTCAATAATATTATTAACTATTCCATTAGGTAAATTTAATTTGTATAGTTCCATATTCTCTTTTTTGAAATGGCAACAGTCATAGCATTTCTTATTAATATAATTATTTACTTCTTGTTCCTTCATTACTTTCTACTATATATAGGTATTATGTCTTTAAACCCTTTTTAGTCTAAAACTACGATTTTAAAATAAAAATATTAAAATCTTAATGCGCTGATACATTACAGTAAAAGCAGTAAGCAATACAATTATCTATTTCATGGCTTGTATCATTACAAAGCCTTTGTGCGGTAAAATTACTACACAATTTACCTTGTTTAGTTTCAAAGTTAAATGGTGTATTACACTTCTGGCATCTGTTCTTGAAATTATCCAAGCACCATTCGGCAGTTATGTATTCCTCTTCATTGATTTCTCTCTTTGCTTTCCTGTCCTGTATTTTATAATTTTCTACTTTATTCTTAAAATATCTCATTATCATATTTTTATTCAATTGCTTTTCAAAGTCATCATTCTTGAAAAATCTGACTTTTCTGAAATCAACGCACCTTGTAATAGAAGTCCAAAGCCACTCACGATTTACAAATGGTAAATTCCATTCATGAATTGTCATTCTTTCTTTCACACTTGCACCCTGTGAAGAATGGCATGTTGCACAATATGAATAAATGAAATTAGCATCTACAATAGGTTCAAACAACATAAATTTATCTTCTTCCCTTGCTATATTTTGTAATGTGATTTGTTTTCCTAATTCATCATCTTGTATATGTGTAATCCTGTATCTCAAATTTACATTAACCCTCGGCTTTTGTATCCATTTTCTGGCAATCAGAATATCACCTACTACATATTTGGCATTTATGTTTAATCTGTCTCTGATTTCACTTGCTACATTTCTACACCGAATATTAGTATAAGCTATATTATGTTCCGAAGCCATTATATCATCAGTAATCTCAAAGTATTTAGGTATTATTTCATTGATAGGCAGTTTCTTTTCCCAGAAGTCATCATACATATCATTAATTATCTTCCTGTTTCTTTCTCCTTCTTCGCTATCTTTTGCTCCTACTCTCTTACATACTGTTAAAAAGATATTGTATTTAAAAATTGTATCCAAGCAATTGTCCATGTATGTTGCTGGGTCTTGGCAGTTGGTCATTGCTTCCACCCCTTGCAATTGCTTGACGTCTCCCGTAGCAATTACAATTTTATCGGGATTATTTTGAATAAATAACCTTACTTTATTAAGTAGATTTCATCAAATACAATCACATCATAAGGTGAGTAATCATACTGTGGCAATTTGTCTCCGACATCTTCATGAACGGCAATGCTAAAAAACTTATTGTAAGTGGTGGCTTCTACTTCTTTTTCTTGTAAAAGCCGGTTAGTTGGAACTACAAATAAAACATTATTATTCATCTTTTGAAAGTATTCGCCAATATAACTTTTGCCCGTGCCTGGGAATTTACCTTTTATAATCACTGGGTTTTGTTTAATAATCTTCTTACATATTTCTTCTGTATTCCATTCATCTTGAATATGAATATTGAAATTTCTGATTTTGGGTATTTCCGGAACTTCATTATATTTATATGTATATGAGTTGGTGGGCAGTTGGATATGTTTTTTATCTTCTACCCTCCAATCGCCTATCTCATTACCACATTTCAGCAGTCCATTACTTCTTCCAAATAATTGAAAACGAAAAACTTTATCTAAATCATCTTCATGAATAGTGAAGGCATCTGTTTTAACACTATACACCTTGACATTATTATCAGTCATTGTTTTGTAAGCTTCATACATTTTGAAATTATGATATTGTAATAGCAATTCTTTTATCGGCAGAAATCCGTTGGTTAAAACTTTTTTGTCAGCAACATTCAACACATAGTAAGTTTCACCAACAGGAGATTCTTCTAATTGAGAGCTATCTTCATCTACTTCTACCAATTCCAATTGGCACTTGCTGATAGTGTAAATCTTGCCACCATATAGGCTATGGTAGTAACAGGCTTCTTTCAATGAACTAAATACACTGCTTTTTTGCGAAGTGTTATGCGATTTTTCAAGCATACCAGCGCTAATGTTAAATATTTTCTTATGGAGTTGCTTATTCAGGTCTTCATTATCAGACAGTTTTGTATCATACAGTTCATCAATTATTTTTTTGTAATTTACTTTGTACACATGGTTAGGTTGCTTATACCATAATATTTTTAATTTTACATTATGTTCAATTAACTGTTTTAACAACTTTCCATACACCAAGTTATATTTTTTATTGAAAAAGATGTTGCCCTCATACACTTCCACAATGTATAAAGTCAAACTGTTTAACTCATTGACATCACACTCATTCTTAAAAGGATTGAACATATCAAACTCTGTAAATCTAGGTATGTATTTAATACAGCATCCAGCATGTGTAAAAGCCTTTCTAATGTCAATCTCGCATAAATTGTTACTTGCTACATCTTTGATAAAATAACCGCTTGGGCAATTTTGTTGCCCGAGCGCTGGGGTGCAAGGCATCCTACCAATGAGGACAATTCTTTTACATTCTTTCAATATCTGTATATCAACATCATTGTAATATGATAAATGGTTTTGTTTAAACATTTCTTTTTGTAATTTAAACATTGCCTTAACAATATTATTATATGTTGTTCCATCATCCACTTCCACATCTTCATCCATCCTATCTTTTGATAAGCTCTGTGACGCAATATTATATTTGACATATTTTTTGAGTTGTTTATAATAAAACTTACACATAATATTTGCAATTTGTCCGGAATTGCCATATTTAATATAAGGCTTATATCCTGCATTATTGAGTTGGTGGAAGACCTTTACCATATCATTTTCAGAATGAATCAGTGCGTATTCATCCTGCTCTCTCATTTGTAGTAGCTCATCTACATTGCTAAACATTTTGTATTCAAGAGGTTCGGTTTTGTCAGTGATATAAAATTTGCCTGTTGTTGGTGCTTTGAACGTGTCATCTGGTGTTTTTTGGCATAATTTTTCCAAATCGTGGTTTAACAAATAAATATGATTGTTTTTAACTAATCCTCTGAACATTTTTACTTTGCCATTTAAGTAGTTGTTAGGGTTATATTCATAAATTAGATTTCCTATGAAATTATAAAGTCTAACTGGAATATTGAAAAACTTAAATACCTTATCCATTTGATTTACAGAAGCTCCATTATTAATAAATTCTTCTTCATTCATTTCCAGCAGTTCAAGCACTTTATCACGCGTGAGGGTTTTGGTATCCTTCCGTTGCCTTTTCTCTCTCATTAAATTTGACCCTTCAAAGTTTTCAAGTAATGCATTAATCCAACATTCATTTTCTTTGTAATTCTTTTTCTGTAATGCCTGTTTTATAGTCAGTGCTTCGGTATCTACTTGGGTTTGAATGTATCTGTAATAGATGCTTACATTTTGACCGCTCTGTCTTAACGGTTCATCTCTCTCATCAAAGTCTGCGGTGTCAATATCAACCAGCTCAACGCTTTCAATTCTAATTGCATCAGCGTAGTCTATCATATGCCCTAACTCTTGAAATTCGCTACTCGTATTCATTATCAACATAACTTTGCTGAATAAATGCCTTTCATCTTCGTTATATTTCCTTATTTTTCTACTGACTAAGGTTTCAATGAACTGATTAGCTTTCGCATTGGCTTCACCTACCGCTCTCTCTCTACTACCCTTTGGTTTAAGCATAATTGGGTAGTATGCTATACCATCTAACTTAAATGCTGGCTTCTTTGTTCCGTCCCTATCAACAATAGAAAACAACATAAATTTCACATCATAAGTTTTTCTGTTCTTGTATAAATCCTTTGCTTTACTTGCTAATCCTGATATTGCCTTTCTTTTAAAAATAGGTTGTTTGTCGTGTTTTTTTACAACCGCTTTCACTTCCTTGGCCGTTCTTGCCTTCTTTGCTGTTTTTGCCATCCTTTCAGTTATTGGTTCAGCCTCTTCATACTTTGCCATTGCCTTTTCGTATTTCTTTAATCCGTTCTTTCTCTCGCTTCTTGTGTCGGTCTGGCTGATGTCCTTTATCAGGTTCATTGCGGTTCCGTATTGTGAAATCTTGCGGTCTTCATACAAATCAACGATTTTGTTGATTTTTGTTTGTATGTCAGGCGGGACTTTGCCTATTTTACTGTCTCTTGTGTTTCTCAGGTTCTGTAAATATACTCTGATGTTTTTTTTAGTAATATTTATAGTTATATTATAATATATTAAATTACTAACTCTTTACATGCCTTTGTCATAAACTTTAATTAAAGTGCACCACTTCAAACAGTCTTAAAGACATATTATCTTATAATATTAGAATAAAATGACCACGCAAAAGAAACCAGAAGATATGACATTGGCAGAAATCAAAGAACAAATGGCTTTATATTGCCGACTGTATTATCATAAAAGAAAGGAAGAAGACCCCAAATATATGGATACTGTGAGGGCGAGAAAAAAAATAACAGGGAAAGCATTGTATCACAAGAAAAAAGCGGAGAGAAAAGCAAAGGAAACAGAGGAGAAAAAGGGAGATGAAGATGAAGATAAACCAAAGTATCACCATAGCAGGAAATACAAGCATGAATATGCGATGGTTGCTGTTGCTAATTAGTTCTATTTTAAATTAGTAAAATAGAATTAAATTTGATATGTTATTTTTACATTATATTTAGATTTTCATTTTTTATTTTATTTTTTAAAGACTTCGTTTTCCAAATATTCTACACGATGGATTAGTTTTGATAAAGCATCCCAACTAATACAAGTCATTCTGTCATAACACATTGTTAAGTATTCTCCTGTATCATTTACAATATTATATTTAGGATTTGTGTATTGTTGAACATCTTGAGCAATCCATCCTAATTCAGTTTTTCTGGTTTTTTGATTTTTAACAAATGTTTTAATCTTAATGTTTTTTACCATATTTATAGTATCATCTTCTACATCTTCTATATTATCTTTCAGTCTCTTATCACTACTTAAATTAAATCCGTTAAATGATGAAAATTGAGTATCATCCAATTGCAAATATTTAGTGCCATCAATATAACTATCAATAGTTGTTGATGCTTCTAATCTTAAAACAGCATCACTATTTAAATGTCTCAAATTGATTTTATGAGCAATTCCAAAAGTCATATCACCGTCAATAGTCCAGTCGCCTCGTAATTCGCTATTGCTACCACTATTTAAAATAATTTTATTATCAGCATATGTTGAAGATAATCCAACAACCAAATTAATAGAGTTTGACGTGTTGCTATTCCTGATTATTAAATCATTTGTATCAACATACATTTCAGCATTATCAATTATTAGTTTTGATGTGTTGCCAAATTGAACATTGCCACTCGGTGAATTTTGTAATAATAAAGTATTTCCTGATACTGACTGAACTTGATTGACTTCAATCTTTTTACCAGAAACCATTGTTAAATCGCCGTTTGTATATACATCACCTAATACATCAACTGGTTTATTGAATATGGTTTTTGATACAGCACCGTCGCACATAAAATATTGGTTAGAAGAATTTGTAATATCGCCAATACTACAAGCAACAAAATTAGGATGATGAATATAAAAACCTTCTGTTGTCGCGGGGGTATGTGTTTCTAAATATGGAGTTAATGCATTGTCTAAATTATCAATTTTAGTTTTAATATCTGTTGAAAAATCATTATTTGTAAATAAATTACCTTTCATATAAACAGCACCTTCAAAATATGAAGTTCCGTGTGCTTGAGCAAAATTGTATGAAGTATGAACATTACCATTAATCGTAATTCTTGAAGCATTATTAGGTCTTCCAATAATAACATCTCCCGTATTCCATCCTAGCCATAATCTATAAGGTGTAGCACCTGTTAAACCTTGATACGAGTCCAACTGACAACCTCTTTTAAATTCTAAGCGTTGGTTACTTACGGCATCTTGAATTCTAAAAATTGGATTAGTATTATCTGTTAAACTAATTATTAGTGGAGAGTTTACTGTTTGTGCAGTTGTGATTGTTTTATCTAGCTTTTGTAAATCTGCTGATATTAAACTATTGATAGTATTTGAATTTTGAGTTATTAATAAATCTTGTGTCGTGTTGTCTGATACGATTGAGGCAAATGTATTACTGTATGCGGTATTTGTATTGAATAAATTAGTATCGTTTGTATATAATGTTGATACATCTGCTTGAATAGTTGTTTTTTCGGTTGTAGTCCATGAAGCACCGGCACCTGCTTGTAAATCTGCTATATCTGTAAGAATCGTTGTTATGGTGTTTCCGTGTCCTGTTATGTTATTAAGGTTTGTGTCAATTAATGATATATGCGATGTTATTGTGTTTTGATGACTATTAACAAGAGTCATATTACTACCTACTGTGTTATTTAATATTGCTATTCCATTTGTATTTGTTGCGATGTCGCTGTCATGTGTTGTTAATACTGCTAAATGTGATGCTAATGTATTGTTATGTCCTGTGATTAAAAACGAATTGGAACTAATGCTGTTGTTAAAACCACTAATTAAAAAAGTATTAGAGCTAATATTATTAGCATTTGTGTCAAGTTTAATTGTATTTGCTGATATAGTCGGTAGTATTGAAGTTATGGTTAATCCGTGTGCTGTTATATTATTAAGGTTGCTTGTAATTGTTGTGTTTTGATTTACTTGTTCGTTAAACATTGTTGTTGATGTTGTGTTAATTCCTGATATTGCTGTTATGTTTGCATCTATCTTATTTTTTTGTGCTAAAATAAGAGCATCAACTTCTTCAGTAGTATAACCTCCACCTAATGAACCTGTTGTATCTGCTAATTCTTGTTTCGTAGCATAAACACTGCTTAATGTTGATGGTTCTGTTGAATTTATTAATACTAATTCACTTGCTACAATTCTACTTGAGCCGTCCAGTGATAATGTTGAAAACATAATTATTATATAGTAGGTTATATAATAATTATATTTTATCTTTTCTTTCCTCTTGAACCAAATATACCTTTATTTAATGCATTATATTTTTCTTGCTTCTGTCTCAAATATTCATTTTGCAATAATTGGTAATGCTGTGCTATATTGTGTAGCGGGTTTGGAGGCGGTTGTTGTTGCGATCTTCTTGGGGGCGGTGTGTTCGCTATTATATTATTTTGTTGCGGTTGTGGTTGTTGATTTTCTTCGTTGTACGCTACTTCATGATCTATCCTTTGAGGTTTTGCTATTGGAACTGCTTTTGGTTTGATTGATTTAATTGGTTTAGATTCTAATGGTCCTTGGCAATTGCGTTCATGACTGTATCTGTAAGATTTTAATGTTAAAGTTTTGGCACATTTTGGACAGGTTATTTTCTTTTCATTGCGTGCTTGAGTTTTTGAGTTGTTTTTCAATGGTTCTATAGGTTTCGCTTCTGTTGGTGCTTCTATTATTGGTTCTGTCTTTGGTGCTTCTTCTTCAATTGGTGGTAATTCATTTACTGGCTCGTCTGCTTCAATTGTATTAGTAATTTCAGGTTCAACTTCTGACATATATAATATATTATATATTTTCTTTTTATTGTCCATAAATTGACCATATAGACAAAAATAAGCAATATTAATATTAATAATATTAATTATTAATATCAATATCAATAATTAGTGTGTTTATTCAATTATCTAATTGAAACAAAATGCTAAAGGAAATGGGAACGCCGTGAAAATCAATTAATTCGTTTCTTGAAGTTGTTATTCTAAAGTGTAGTCTCTTAATATTTTTACCGCCTACATCAATAAAATCTGCATATATGGGCGCTGTAAAATCTGTTATAACTCCGCCAAGTTGTTGATTGATTTGAACTTTTTTAATTACTGAACTGCTGAAATTATTAGGTGCTGAATATTTATAATCGCTTAATTGAGGACAATTTATGTATATATTCTGAAAAGGAACTAAATTAAAATATCCACTTAACCAAGATGACGCAGGATCGTAGGCAATATAATTACTTAATAAATAGTTAATAGACTTTGGTCTCAGGTTGTCATATTCAAACTGTCCTCTGTTCCATTTGCCATTTACATAAGTTTCTAGTTCTTCATCTGTAGGTATTTTGATTTTGTAATTTAGAGGGTCATTTAATTTAAGTTCCATTTTGCGTTCGCTTTGTCCATATACTGTTAAGAATAAGTCAGGTACAATATCATTAAATGCCGTGTTTAATTCCGTTTGTATTTTGTATGATAATTGATTAGCATAATAAATTTCACCGGATACATCAACGGCAGTGCTTCTCAATAATACATTGGAACTATTATACAACATAATATAGAATCTTTCATAAAAACCTTTCTCTGTCGTATAAAACGGAGTGCTGAATGAACACTCCGTCACGAACATTTTTGTTCTTGGTGGAATTTCAAAGTTTTGGTCAAGTTCTATAATAAAGTCGCTGGTAGAATTACTTTCTTGCAATCTGTAGGCACTATCAACATATATTTTTTTATATGTTAATCTATCACTCATAAATATAATATACAATAGAAATTATAATATAATTATTATTATATGATTGGACGACAATTATTATTAGGTGCTATTGAAGGCAGGACGCCTACACAAATGATGGCAGGTGTAGCAAGTGATAAGGCATATACGGCAGGTAAGGATTTAATAGAAGATGTATTTTTTAACCATAAAAAGAAATTGGAAGACAAAGTAGGAGGTTTCAATAAACATTTTGATAAGCAAATAATGAAACATAAAACACGTTATGCCGAAGAAATCAATGTTCAAAATAAAAATAAGATTGATGATGTTAAAGGTTTAGACGCCGCGTATTCAAATATAAATGGAATAACAAGAATAGGCAACACTTTATATATTGGTGGCACTGGTGCTAAAACAGGACTAGACCACAAAGTCAATGATGTAATTGCAGATCTGTTTTTTATTCCTACTCATAATGTTCAATTAAGCGAAAGATATAAAGACGCAATGGAAGAATTAAGTAAAAATCCAGATGTGAATAGACTGGTCGGACATTCCCTCGGTTCATCCGTTGTTCAAGAAATCAACAACAGACACGGCAACAAATATGCTACTACTGTTTATTCATCACCTTTTGTATCAGGAATTAATCAACAGAAAAACCCGCTACACTTACGATTTCGAAATCGCGGAGATCCTACAGCAATGTTCGATGACGCGGCAATAACTGGAGAAATAGAAAGCAATAATTTATTAGATAAACACAGTTTCAATAATTGGACAGGACAAGGTATGACTGAAATTAATCCTACTACGGCAGTTTCAAACGGGTTTAATCCTAATTCAACACCAGAACAATAAAATATCAATAATATTAATAATAATGTATAGAAACAAAGACAAACAAAACAAAATTCCATTAGATAAAAAACTGACAAAAGAACCGTCAAAATACGATAAACAATATAAGAATTTAGATTATGATACTATAAAAGATATAGTTGATACAAAAAACAATTATTTAATAAATACTATAAAAAATACAACTTCAAATAATTCTACTACAATGCTTCCACATAAGAAAAATATAAATAATAAAAAATAAAATCTAAGTTTATCATATATAAGTAATGGATAATATAATTGCAGAAAGTGAAACTACAATGATTAACTCGTTAAATTTTGGACTTCCAGAAACAGCACAATACATCACAGACAGAAGACACGTTAATTATTTTCCATCGGGTAGTAATGTTTATAATCCAAATGCAGGAAACAAAAATATTAGATTTCATATATCAGGAGAAGACAACACATATATTGATTTATCAAGTATTCGTTTATTTGCAAATCTTCAAAACACCGACGGAACACGAAGCCATTTTTTACGACCGTTAGGAAATTTGTCATCCTTCTTCAGTCGTTATAGATGCACAGTAGGCGGACAACAGGTTCAAAAAATTATTGAATACAATAGGCACTGTGAATTGTATAATTCCTTTAAAAGTCAAGATGCTAGAGATATGGACGATTTAGAAAGTAGCGCTAATCCTCGTTGGGATGATGACTGGCGGCATACTTATGCTACTGGACTGGCAGAAATGTTAGATGTCAATAAAAGAACTGATCCTACAGCAGACCCCGAGGCAGTTACATTTTCAACTACAAAAGACCATAACAATTGGGGAGACTTAACAGCACGATATACTCGCCATTCAGTTGCAGGAATTCCCGGCGCTAATGGTTATATGAGATTAGGACATAAACCAGTATGCGGACTGTTAGAAAGCAATTATTATTTGCCTCTTCGTTATGCTCCACTTGAACTGGAATTTACAATTGTATCAGATGAACATATACCAGTAGTTACGCCTTTTACAGTAACTGATGTCAACACTCAAAATGATGCCAAAGGCTATTATTTCACAACTGGAGACACCTCAACTCAGTGGGAATTAAATAATGTAATTCTACGAGCCGAGGTAATACAATTGGACAACACGGTCAACAATAACATAGTTAAACATTTGTTAGAGGGTCAAAGTTTGAAATTAGTTTTTCCAATGTATCACACTATGACGCAATCATTCAACGCGGCAGGAACTGAAATTAATATGAATATTGTTAAATCCGCTTCTAAATTAAATGGTTGCTTCATTACATTGTATCGTGCGCCAAGAGCAGGTGTAGATGCTGATAATAATAATTACTACAGACACGATAATTATATTTATAAGAGATGGAACTATTTTTACAATCCTATGATTAATTCTCGTATTTTTGATGGTGCTGACCCTGATGGTGCTGGGCGCGAGCGTTTCCAAGGTAAAGGTTTTCAAGATAAAGATTTAAATTTAACGTGGCAATTACAAATCAACAACAAGAAATATCCAGAGTTTGAATGTCAATCAATGGCAGAAACTGCATATTATTTAAGACGAACATTACACTATTTGAACCCCGACCAAGATGCCTTTAGCATTTCCTACAAGCGCTACAGAGAAGACAAGTTCGTTATTGGTATATCGTTTGAGAAAATGGCAGATACTAATTTTACTGGACAGAATACTAAAATGGGAGGTTTACTCGTTTTTAAATTGAAAGGAAGTAACCGAGCACTGACAACTGATGAAGATGTGCGAGAATTATTTGTGCATATGATTTCGGAGTCTGTTCTGGAATTACGCGAAAGTGGGAGCGTGCTTTACGATTAAAATTAAAATCTATGATAAATATATAAATGTATCGTCATCACAAGAAGAATGCGAAGAAAAATAAAGGTAAGATATTTTTACAATCCTCACAAATTAAATATAGTCCATTTGATTTAAAAGATAATGAATATCTAAAACATCTACACGAACAAATGGAGTTAAGAAACTCACAGGAAGCATCAGTAGCATTTAGAAAACACATTCAAGAAGGACACGCCAGAGCAAATTATCAAAATGAATTAGACAGATTAACAATGGAACTACACCGCCCAAATCTACCACATAGCACATTAGAGCACCTACAAAAAAGAATTGAAGAGTTGAAAAAAATAACATTTACTTAAAATATATTGATATAATATTTTCTAATTAATATTATATTGATATGACAACAACCCAAAGTCTAGAATTAATAAATCCATATGCAAAATTTGGATTGAAACGACGACCTACTTATGAAAAAATCGCTAACCTAATAGGCGAGAACGAACAATTAACAGGAAAACTGCCTAACCGAGATGCTACATTCTTCAAAGCAAGTCCTCAAGGAAGTTTTTTTGATGGGAGCGACCATTTAGAATTATTGAAAGACCAAGAGATGAGAATATTAGACAGACAAATGAGAGAGGCAATGATGAAACAAGAAGCACGCAGAAACGGGCATACTTATGCAGTTCACAAAATGAATGCAGAAACACCAGTCCAAGCAAGCGCTGATGCAATAAATGATGAATATGATTTTTCCACACCACAACAAACGGCAAGGCAACACGAAGGGATGGTAGATACACAATTACAAGATATAGCAACTGCAACAAAGCGGAAAGCGGAAGAAGTAGGTAGAGCGATGGCATCAAATTTAAGAGAGATGGGCGGAACATTATTTCATAAAATGGTGGCAAACAGACAATCAGCACCAACAGAACCACGACAAGCGCCAGCAGGTAGAGCAGTAGCAGACGACCAGCAAACAATGCGCGTAGAAGATGTTGAACTATCACCTCAAGCAGTAGATGACAATTTTTACGCGACACCAGTTCAACAAGCAACAGGAGCATCAAGTTCAACAGCCCAACAACCACCACCATTGCCAATGACGCCATTATTTAAAACAACAATAGATAATAATATTAGTCCTGCTTACTGGAAAGAGAACCCTAATTTAACAGTAAATGATATTCGCCTCGGCCCCAAAGGGGCCAAGGGCGCTCAGATCTCTTCTCCATCGCTTTTCCCCTCCCCAAACCCCCCCCCAACCAAAATTTTGCCGGGCCGCCCCCCCCCCCCACCCCCCCCCACCCATGTCGGCTGGACCCAAAATCCTGTCCGGCGGGCCTTGAAATTTTCGGGGTTCGTCGGCGTCCAGCTCCATGGGTCCATTTTTGTCGAAAATGTGCTGACAATTGCGAAAATCACTAAAAAATTGCTTTTTTGTCCTGAGAAGCATGACCTCCTGGTGGCCAGGCCTGCCTGACGTGTCTGAGACTAGGCTCAGGCCCAGCCCAACCAGCAACCCGCCTGCTGGCCAGGCCTGTCAGCCCCACCCAGCCTCAGGCCCAAGCTTGTCTGAAACAGGCCTACCAAGTCATCCAACAAGCCCAGCCCAGCGCCCAGCCCAGGCCCTAGGCCGGCCCCAAGGTCAGGTTTGTCTAACGCCAAAGACCCAGTCTCACGTGTCTGAAAGAAACTGGTGCCAGCCACCAAGCCCGTCTGACGTGCCCCAGCCCCTCAGTCCGGCTGCCCAAGCAACTCAGCCCGCTGAGACTAGCTTCAGGCCCAGCCCAACCAGCAACCCGCCTAAGCCAACCCCACCCAAGCCCACCCGGTTTGAGACTCGCAGGCCTCAGCCTATCTAGCGCCGAGACTGGGCCTCACCAGCCTGGGCTCAACTAGCGTCTAGCCCAGCCCAGTCCGCCTGCTGGCCAGGCCTGTCTGACGTGTCTGAAACTGGCCTCAGGCCCAGCCCAGCCATAGCCCAGCCCCCTCAGTGCGGCTGCCCAGCCCGCCGTAAACTAGCTTCAGCTCAACCAACAACCCACGCAAGCAAGGTCCAGCCAAGCTGCCCGAGACTAGCTTCAGGCCCAGCGCAGGCTTATCTGATGTGTCTGAGACTAGCCTGTGGCCCAGCCCAACCAGGCGAGGCCGGCTTGTCTGACTTGTCTGGAGCCAGCTTCAGGTATTCGGACCTTCCCAACACTGGATTTCGGTGTTCCTGACCCTTCCCTCAAACTAGGCTGGGCCGAGGCGGGCAACGCGAAGCGTTTACAATTAAATTTCAATTTTATTTAAGAGGAATTCAAGTACCAGAAGAAAGCGAAATACAAGAAGAATTGAAACACAAAGGAAGAGGCAAGGCGAGAACATACAAACAATATTTAGTGGATATGATTTTAGACACTATTGATAATGGCGGGTGGATAGTAAATTTAGGCAAAGGTAGAATAGAAGAACTCAAGGCAAGTTTTAAGGGCAAAGGTAAGAAATAATATATAAATAATAATAATAATGATAATATTAACTAAAAATATACTGAAAAGAAAGAAGCAGAAATTCAATGATAAATATGATGACGACAGTTTTACAATACATAACCTAATGAAACCAAACACTTCAACAACAATACAACCACCGAAATTGATGAAAAAGGGCATACCGAGAGAATTTATTGACATTGCAACCAACACAGATACAATCGCCACAGAAACCAGAGAGACTCAAGAAAAGTTATACAATGATGCAAATCAACAATTAAATATGACATTTGAAGCGTTTAAGGTAAAGGAAAACCAAGACAATATGTTTAAAATAATGCTTAAAAACTTTTGGCACAACACATACAAAAGAAATGAGCCAACAAGAACACAGGCAACACAAACATTGAAAAACCAACGCGATGCAATGGTGTCAGCCTTTACTACAATGCTTGACAACAACAAACCGCCAGAACCACCGCCAAAGAAACCACCAGAGGAGGAGGACAGCGACGAAGAAGAAAAGAAGTTCAAACTGACAAAAATGATAGAAATAATGCTACACAACGGAGCTACAGTAGCAGATATAATATTAAACTTATCACACAGCACAATTGCAACAACAATAAATATTGCAGATTTAGTTAATCAGATAACATCAGGAAATGCACAAAGTAGCAGTAGCAATTCATCAAATGAAGCTATTAGTGTTCATAGTTCCCCACCTATTACTGTTCATAGTTCTTCGTCTGAAAGTCCAACGGAAATACCAGCACCAACTGAAGACGAAGAAGAAGAAGAAGAAAACCAACATTTCAATTTTGAAAAATTAAAGTCTAAATAATATTATATATAATGGGTTCAAGTAAATCAAAACCAGTAGAAATTGGTGATGATGAAGCAATTAACGTAATAAAGGATATAGATATTGAGATGATAAGCGAAATGTCAAAAATTGATATTATACAAATAAATGGATTGAAAGCAATAATAAATAAATTAGAAAAAGTTAATGAATGTAAAAAAAATAAAATATATTATAAATTACCTGCTCTCAATCTTTGTAGCTATTCATTATTTTGAATTAATAATATTAAACCATAATTAATATTATTAATTGCTATCATAATCGGTCATTTCACTTTCGGGTAATTTTGTTGAGGCATTGCTACACATATCATCTATTAAATCTTCTTCATCAATAAAATTATTTTGAAATCTTAATAATTCCTCGTCCGTTGCCCTTCTTTTCAATACCTTATAAAGTTTATGTATCCAAGAATTAGTATGAAAATTGTAATTACCTCTACGATAAAATCCACCGCATTTACATTGTTTTATAACCATATTAATATATCATATTAAATTAGAATATCTTTTTTCATCATTTGTAATATGAAATGCCTGTTCAAAATTGATATGGAACATCTTATTAATATCTTTAGCATTCATATTCACGTAGAAAAAGGAATATGGAGCAAAATTCACTGCTTGATGATACATATCTAATAATTGCTGTTTATCAACAATGGCGCTATTTTCTTCAATAAAACTCATTAATTCACTGGCATTTTTCAACCTAAATATATATAATGAACTGGCATTTAATCTAATGATTGGCGCTAAAACATTATATTTTTGAGTCGAACAAATTACACTTACGGCGTCGTGCCTACCTCTTGTAAAAAGTCCGTGTAATAATTTACTATATCTAACAAATTTAGGGTCATCGGCGTGGTCGTCTATCACGATTAATATTGAATGTAGTTTCTTTATTTTTTTAGATTTCATATAATTAATAATTTTCTTTTGTCTTTCAATTACATGTTCTAAATCTGTAGGATTATAATTATCAAAATAGATTTGTTTTTTTTCATCATCCACGTGTAATTCATCTCGGATATACTTTTTAACTTCTGTAAATGTAGGGTCGTTATGGACGCTTGGTGAAAATATAAATATTCTTGCAAATGAATTTCTATAAACATTCAATATTAAATTTTGAATAAGGACAGTCTTACCGCCTGTGGAAGAAGCAACTATAATGCTTCTAAAAGGTAGTTTTGGCACGTGCTCATATTTAGACTGTTTAAATTCATAGTCAGTTATGTTTATCGGTTTTATAATGGGAACTTCTGACATAATAAAATAATATTAAAGTTATTTAGAAAATAATTTATATTTATTATTGAATGGAACATCATTATGTTATGTGTGGTGGTGAATAACATAATGGAACAGGCTGTCGCGAAGCTTCGCGAGGCATCGCCGATGCGTCCATTGCTTCAATCAATAAGCATTGAAGCTAATTAGTTTGAATTAGTTTGATGCCTTTTCTGTGTTGCCAGTGTGAAGAAACCCATTGCGAACCCCGAGTATTCTAAATAATAAGATAAATTAATCTTATTATTTAATATGGAAAGGAGTTATTCGGATTATATTGATATAATAGATGAAGTAGAGAAAGTAGAACAAGTTGTAATAACTGATAATAAAACTAAAAAATGTTGTTATTATTCATTAGAATTAATTAAGTTAGGAATACAATATATCAAAAATAAAAATGTAAATATTAATATAAATGGGAAGAAAGAAAAACAAAAAGAATAAGACAGGATTAAGTGTTTCTTCAACTGATGAAGACAGTGAAGAAGTTATTAATCAGACAGCAGTTATTGAGTTTGCTTGTCCAATATGCAAAAAGATGTTAGAAATGAAAAATGAATTAGAAATACAAAAGAAAGGACACTGCAAATGTTCGTGTGTGCCAATAGGGTTCAAAATAAGTAAGAAGGATAAGAAAATTAATATTGATAAATCCAAAGATGGTGATATCAATTTAGAAACAGACGTTCATAATATAACTTTTAAATGGGGTCGGAACGCTACTCCATCCGATAATGGTGAACACGAAGCACAGGAAGCCATACGTGAAATGATGAAACAATAATATATAAAGAGTAGATTTAACACCACGTTAAACGCATAAATAAATAAATAAATATATATATATAAATATATATGTCAGATAGTGATAATGTGTCATTAAGTGAGTTGATAAAGAAGGTAAATATGTTGAATAAGAATATCAAGGCAATAACAGATTTAACAACAGCAATTGATGAAAAGTTTCAAGCCAACATAGCAGATAATGTTGATGAGAAGGAAAAGATTGATAAGATTTTTCAAAAGAAAGGCTTAGGCAGACCAGCTGGGAGTTTTGATGATAAAAGAAAGAAATACTGTGAAATGATTAACGACAATAAAATCAAGATGCCAAGACAAGAAACCATTGAATATTACAAGCTGGTTAAGGATGTAAACGGTAAATATTCATTAGATTAATTTCTAAATAACTTTAATAAATGAATTTATTAGAATTATTTAGCGGAACTGGAAGTGTTGGTAAAATTGCGAGAGAATTAGGTTTTAATGTTATATCATTGGATTTGAAGAATGCTGATATTAATTGTGATATTTTGAAATGGAATTACAAAGAATTTGACAAAGGGCATTTCAATTTTATTTGGTCTTCTCCACCTTGCACGGAATACAGCAGAGCGAAAACAACTGGCATCAGAAATATTGAATATGCTAACAGTATTGTTTTAAAAACCCTGGAAATAATAGATTACTTTAAACCTAAATACTGGGTGATTGAAAATCCACAGACAGGATTATTGAAGATGCAACCTTTTATGAGTGGTTTGAAATACAATGATGTTGATTATTGCAAATATGGTTTTAATTACAGGAAAAGAACTAGGTTATGGAACAACCTTGACAAATGGACGCCTAGAAGTTTATGTAATAAAGATTGTGGTAAAGTGATTAACAATAAACACATTGAAACAGCACAACGCTTACCTAGTGGTCGTAAGGAAACTTGGAGCGATACTTATGTTAAACATAAACAGGAAGACCTTTATAAAGTTCCTAGTGAATTAATTTGTGAAATCTTGGTTAGTTTGACAGAGTAAGTATTATTTCCATTTTTGAGCTGGTTTATTTCTGGTTATGAAATGTTTTGTTGCTGTTTCTGAAATGGAGACAAAATTGAAATGTTTTGTTGCGTTTCCTGAAATGTCTTTTCCTTCTAATCATGACCAAATTACGAGGTATTTCAATTTCTGAAATGGTTTGATGCTGTTTCGGAAATGGTTTGATGCTGTTGCGGAAATGGTTTGATGTTGTTTCGGAAATGGTTTGATGCTGTTTCGGAAATGGTTTGATGTTGTTTCGGATTTTGTTGGCGCTATTTCGGATTTCGTTGGTGCTATTTCGGATTTCGTTGGTGCTACTACTGGGGGGCTGTTCTTGTTTGAGGTTTTGTTCATGCTCTTTGAAAAGTTCTTTGGAATGTTTCGTTGGTTGGTTGCTTTGGAATGTTCTGTGTTCTGTTCCTTGTTTGGTTTTTTGTTATGTTTCTTTGTTGTTGGGGGTTTTTGGATAAGGGGACTTCAACCTATCTGAGTAAAAAGGGTTAAAGGGTTGTTGGTATAGTGTAGTAGAGGTTATGGAAAAGAAATATTGCTCTAGTTGTCAAAGAGATAAGGATGTGAACTTATTCACTGAACCCTATAAACGTTGTGATAAGTGCCGTGAAAAGAGCAGAAGGAAACAACAAGTAATATATCATTGCGATATATGTAATTGTGATATAAAAAGGACACATAAACCAAAGCACGAACGCACTTACAGACACAAAGAAAATATAGAAAAGAATGAGGTTAAAGATGTTTGAAATGGTTTAAGTCATTCATCAAAATGGATAACTTAAAGCATTTGGCGAGCGGATAGGAATTTCAAGAATTTATGTATGAACTTTTATGTTAGATTTGGGGGGCGCTTTTAAAATGTGCTGAAAACCCTAGGGTGGTATACACATTTTGAAGTGGGTTGTAGGCCCTCTGCTTGCTCAAACATGGCAACAGCGTCCTTTGGGTTTCCTTTTAACACCAACAAGGCGCTCGAGCCTCGTGGAGTGGTACCACATGGTGCCATCCATCCACTGCAGACCTTTACCTGGCCACCCAACATGCAGGCATTCATTCAACTGGGTGTGATGTTCCTTTAGGTAGACCCCGCAAAATGGCCAAGCGGAATTCCTTTTGGTTTCCCTTTACAAATCCCCCAAACAAGTGGTACCCGGGGTACCCAACCCAAAAAAGACACGAGCAAGCTGAGTGGATCCCACAGTTCATTCCCAGAGCCAGCAAGTTGATTCCAGAAATCGCATCAGCAAGCTGAACAAGTTGCCTCTTCCGTTCGCAAAATGCATGACATGGGCTGGCTCGTCTTTTCTTTTAGTTGGTACCCCCTTGTTTGGTGGTTTCAATGGAAAACCAAAAGGAGAACCACAAACGGAGGGGTTTTTCTCAAAAATATTGGGCCTCTAAACTCCTGGTTTTCCGGGCTCGAAGCCGCCGGGGTGGCGTCTCGGGTGCAAGCCCCGCAAGGCTAGTGATGGGTTTTGCTTCTTAGATGTGTCGGTGACCTTTTGGCCAAATCCATGGCCCTGGTTTAGATTCGGGCAAAAAACGTTGACCCCATATTCAACCCCAATTTATTGATTGGGCGGTGTCACTGGGTTGGGTGGTTGGAATCAGATACCACTTTTGGAGGGGCTTTAAAATAACCCACTCCCCTTCTAATCGGGGTTGCTTCATCTAGAGTTAAAACCATACAGTGGAACCCATCTATGTCTATAGAAGCCTTAACCCCCTGGAAGGCAGCTGAAACAGCCTGGTGGCAATTCGTGCAACTGCGGTGTCCATTCAAAGGAATGTTCGGACACAGGCACCACATTACTGGGCTGTCCTCAAATCCCGTGCTAAAAGTTTAACTTTTAGTGGTTAGCAAGCCTCTTGTAAGAAAGAGCCTTACCAGTCAAGAATCTGAGGAGAGCCACATGCAAGGCGTGGTAAGTAGGATAATTGTGCCTACCTCGCGCGTACCTCAACATTTGCCGGATCAATCTAGGGCGCAGCAAGGACACCTCGCATTGCGCTGCCGGAGGCTAGCTAAAACTTCAGTGTGCGCATCGGATCATGGTGTCCAACACGTTGATCAGAGACATCCACAGAATTTGATGGGCAATGGTCTTCGTCCAAACTCCATGAACATGACAGCTTGAACTTCCCCCCCCATGTTGAATTAAACAACTTTTGACATAATAATAATGATGAGTAAAACACAAAAACACACAACAAGCTCACTGAAACAAGCAAGGTCAAGGTTCGCAAAAGTCCCCTTTCAACTTGTGTTTGCCCCCTGTTGAAAAGTTCTGCCCCCAGTTGTCTTTGGGTTCGCAGAAAACCTGCATAGGCTTTAGGGCACGCATAAGTACCCGGGCTGACTTGGCAAAGAATGGCAAACCCCTCCACAACTGGAGGCATCTTGACTTAGACTTTTCGACTTTTCGAAGCCTCTCCAGGGAAAACCCGCAGAATGGATGGTTGTCCCTTTTGTTTTCCTGTCATCAACCCCTTCAAAGTTCACCCCCCCCTTTCCAAAAGCCAAATCTGTCTTCTGAAAAAGGTAGAAGGGTGCCAAAGCCAAATCG
The DNA here is from genome assembly GCA_963377175.1 of Effrenium voratum. Taxonomy (NCBI): domain Eukaryota; class Dinophyceae; order Suessiales; family Symbiodiniaceae; genus Effrenium; species Effrenium voratum. The sequence continues at coordinate 504,312 of CAUJNA010003273.1, forward strand.
GTCCACTGCTGCAGCTGCTTCAAAGAAAAGGGGGTTGGCTCCGTTGCACATCGCCTTCCCAGCGCATGACACAAACCACCTGCCTTGTGCGAACATGATGTGGTCCGTACTATAAGGGCCCTTGTAACTGGAATAAGGATGTAGTAGGGTCACCAAATGACCTCATGATCATGGGAGAACACGCGTGTAATTGGTGAGCCCCATATTTGGGGTATGTCATCAAATTGGAGGGACCGGGATCGAAAAGGACGGCTTCTATTGGTTTCCCTTTCGGCAACCAACCCAAAAAGGATAGGCCGACCTTTTATTTGGGGATTTTTTCCAGCGCTTTTGGGATTTTTTATCCATTCCATTTTCCGGTCACCTTTGGAGTGGTTTAAGGCGGGTCTAGGGCGCGCTTAGGGTTCAGGGTGGTTGGGGGTTCGGGGTGGGCCTGGTTCAGGTGGGTTTGGCGTGGGTTTGGTTGGGGTGATTTGGGGCCTTAGGTAGAGGGTTAGATGGAGCTTGGGTTGGCGCAGGATTGGTTTAGTCAAGGATTAAGGTGGGTTTAAGGTGGATGTAGTGTGGCTCTGGTAGTTTAGCGTGGGGTTCTGTGTTGGTTGGGTTTAGGGCTTGCGGGGTTCAAGGTCGGTTCAAGGTCCTAGGCTTAGGGTAGGCTTCGGGTAGGTTTAGGTTGGGTTTAGTTGGGTAGGCTAGGCTTAGCATGGGTTTGGGGTGGGCAGGTTATTGCTTTAGGGTAGGATGGGTGTAGGGGTGCGTTCGGGGTTACCGTCATCCAGGACGTCCTTGGTACATGAACCGCCACCTTCAAGAGGATACGTGTTGGGTGCCTTAGTGAAACAGGACAGGAGAATGAAAGCAAGCTGAGTGACATGCATCTAGGCTCTTGTAGGGTGGGTTGGGGTGTTCAGGGTTGGTTTAGGGCGGGTTTTGGTTTTGGTTTTTGGGGTGGGTTCAGCTTCAGGGTGCGTTGGGGGATTGGTTTAGGGTGGGCTTCGGGGTCCGTTCAGGGTTGGTGTAAGTTAGGTTCGGGGTGGGTGTAGGGTGGTTTAGGGTGGGCTTAGGGGTTCAGAGTTGTGGGTTTAGGGTGGCGTGCGGGTATGTAGGTGGGTTTATGGGTGGGTTTAGATTCGGCTTGAGGCTGGTCTAGGGTGTGTTTGCGGTTGCTTTAGGTGGGTCTGTTTAGGATGTGTCTAGGCTGGGTTCAGATGGAGTTTGGGTTGGTTGGGTTGGTTGAATTGAGGATAAAGGCGTGTTTAGTGAGGTTTCGGATCGGGTGTTTAGGGTGCGTGTTTTTAGGGTTCAAGGCTCGTTTGGCACGTTCAGGGTGGTTAAGGGTAGGTTAAGGGTAGGTTTGGGGTGCGGTTAGTAGGGTCTGAGGTGGGTCGGGGCAGGTGTAGGGTAGGTGGTGTTGAAAAAAGTATAGCGGGGGGGCTTTGGTGCTTCATTGCTTGCTTGCTTGCTTGCTTGTTTACTTGTGTGCTTGCTTGCTTGCTTGCTTGTCCGGGGGACTGGAAAAAATCCAAATCCAGCGGGAGAAACAATCCCTAAATAATATAGCACCCAAAAGGATACCCCTAGAATCCATAAATACCAAAGAAATACACACCCATTATGGGGTTGCACTTTGTTTCGGGTACCTCATGTTTGGTGGTTCTACGGAAAAAAAACAAAAGGGATTAAAGCCAGCCGTGGGGGACACGCCCATATCGAAGCCAGACCCGGAGCGTGGTCGAGTCGCTGGCGCAGGCGTTGATGAGATCTTCGAGTTCTTTGGCGGTTCCTCCCATGGGCTTCTCCTGACTTCTGCCAGGGCTCCACTGTTTGACTACCCCAGGGTAGACTCAAACCTAGGGTGATTCATTCTCCCCAAAACGAGAACCCTTGGGTTAAGTTGAACTTGGGGTAGTCAACAAGTGAACCCCTCAAAAAGTATCAGATTAAGAGCCAAGGCGGCGATTGTGGCTGGGACATTCCCTCCCTACCCGAGGTTTGATTGTGGCTCAATTGAGCAGCGACCATTTCACCCATTGACTTTTGCTTCTGTATACTAAAGATGCCCAGGGTTTTTGTAGGGAATATGTTACTCCCTAAACCAGGCAGGAACCGAAGCACCGGCTAACAGGATGCCAACAATAGTCGGGTTTGGTGTGCTAAGCAATTTTGGTGGCACATAATTCTTCCGTTTGGACCTCTATACAAATTGACATGCCCCGGCGTCCACAAGGCATCTCAAAAACACCCTTGTGGTTTTCCACGGAGGCGAAAAGCTGGGCAGTTCGGTGCTCAAAGAGGAAAAAATGAAAGAGACAACTGCTTCTAGGTCCTCCAGTAGAGAGGTTGGAATAAGGGTACCAACATTTGTCTGTTTCGTCTATTTTAGTAGGGGAACCCAACCAAACAAGTTGGTGAGAAAGGGCACTACTAGGGGACCTAGGCTTGTTGTTAGATGGTTGACTTTTTGTCCCGCAAACAAGATGGACAACTCCTCCGAAGACAAACAGAGGCAGCCCTCCCCAAAGGGGAGTGGTCAACACTATGGACCCTTTTTGGACCCTGGTGCCGCCTGGTGTCACCACTTAAAGAGGATACCAAAAAGGGCCCCTACGTTTGACAAACCTGAGTTGATTGGCCAAAAAACGGGCCAAACTGTCATTTGCCACTCAAATGGTCCAAGCCCAAAAAGTGCTTGAAGTCCATGAACTCAGGGCAAATATGAGTCATCTGGCTGGTGCGATTGGCAGGGAATGAAAAATGGAAGAACCCCCCAAAAAAGCATCCAACTGCGGGATTCCATTGAGGCACGGCTGTCTGAAATGACCGCTTCTGTGGTACAACAAAAAGGGTCTCACAGAAGTGGGGATAAACCCCTTGATCCCACAACCCTGCTAAGGCGGGCCCTAACGTTCCTCGACCCTAGTCTTGATGGCTCACGATGGCATCCCCCGAGTGGGCAAAGGAGAGGTCCCCACAAGCGGGGAACCCTTGAAATAAACGACAAAAGGCAGTTGGGTCGCTGAGTAGATGTGCTTGCCCTTGGCGATGGCAGCTAGGATCTTCTCGTTCCTCAGTCCTGAGGTGCTCCGAATGGATTTCTTCGTTGAACCCGCCACACCAAGAAAAAAGATGTGTAGGGTGTGTAGGGAATGTAGGGTATGTAGGGTGGTACATGGGTATTATGTTTTTTTTTGTAGGGGATGCCCCAAAATGAGTGGTTTTCCTTGTGGTTTCCCTTTACAACCAACCAAAAAACAGGTACCAAAGTCTACTTGGATGTTTGATTCGCCAGGTTAAGCTGTGAGCCACTAGGTTTTCAGCAAGTGGTCAAGCCTGGGTTACCCACTTACAGGGCCAGCTCCACTGAACGGGGACTTGGAAAGAGGGTAGAACTTTTGGCATCTTGGAGTGTGTTTCTCAAAATGGGGTCCTCCCCCCCCCCAAAAAAAAAGAGAGAGGAAACAACAAAAACACAATTTTGAGAAACCTCCAGGACTTTTTTGGATTGGTCTTGTTTTGATAGCTGTTGCGGAAGGACGCGAAGACCTGTTTCTTTTGCTGACGTGGACGGAGACATGTTGATTAATGGAGAAGCACGAATAAATTGCCTCCCTTGCGGGGCCAATTGGTGTTGGTGGGTTCATAGCCACGAGCACATTTGAAGGAGTGTGACGTCGCTGTTTTGCGCTGGAACTACCCAAAAGCAAACCTACCCAACAAACATGGAAGCTCAAAATTGTACCGCCAGACGATTCTCTCTTTGGAAGGCGAGTCTGGTGGGGTATTGGTATGCAAACCGCTGACTTGTTTTGATTTGCATCGCGTCGCTTCGGGCCTGCTTGGCAGCTTCGAGGTCCCCCGGAAGCGGGTTGGACCTTGTGATTCGGGGCTTGCATGGGGTTCTAACCCCGGACTGCAAACACTCACCTGGCAACGAGCATCCGAGCACGGTCTCGCAATCTGCTACCCTGCAAAGGAGTAATTTTGAAGACGAAAGCTTTTCAACCTTCGGAAGCCAAAAGATGTCAACCCACCCGCTTCCCCGAGCAAAGAGGGGAAGCAAAGCCATTCGATGCTTTGCTGCTTCCATGCCCCGACCTTCAAGGGGGTCTACCAGACTGGCCACTTGACTCCTGAAAAAGCTTTGAAGAGGAGAGCTGGCGCCTCTTTTGCTGGTCCCTCAGCTCGGAAAAGCAGCCTGAACATGAAAGTGCGCAATCTCCTTCTGCACTACTTGTCTGGGTCCTCCAGTAGAGAGGTTAGAATAAGGGTACCCCAAAAAAAGGTTAACAGGGCACCTAGCTGGGGGCCCTAGTTGTTGAACCATGTGGGTGCCAGGGTGGCTAGTATGTAAAGCACTCCGCTGCGGATTTGATTGCAAATCCCCTCCTGTGGGCAAAGGAATGTACAGCACATCCACGTCGGATCTCTCCAGCATTTCATCGTACAGCATTCCCTCGCCTGGGCTGAGAAACTCTGAGGCTGTGAATACCCGCTTTTACATCAGCGTTCATTATGTTGTTCTTTTTTTGGGGAGGTATTTTTGAGGGACCCCCCAAACACGACTATATAGTACTCTCCGTTGCTAGATACTTTTGCTGTTGCAATGCACAAGTATCAGTGTCCGCCTATCAGCATAAACTCGTCCGAGTAGATATGGGTGTGTCTTTTTTGAGCGGACCGCCCAAATGGTGGTTCTCCTTGTGTTTCCCTTCAAAATCACAAACAAAAAGTACCATCAACAAATATCCCCCGTCCCATACATTCAAAAGTTGAATCCCTCGCCAGCTTTCGAGCGCTTGCAATGCAAGCACTTGCCCGTTTCAAAACACGTTTTTGGCTCGAGCATGGAGTTGAACAGCTTCCATGACGAGGCATGTGCAAACATATGCAGATACACTTCAGCTTCTTCCCATCTCCCTATAAGGTAGCTCCAAAACCCGTTGTCCCACGGGACCTTGTACCAAACGTTGACCCAAATTCAGGGGTGTTCACTGAGGGGTTGGCGTGAGCTAAACTTGCTGACACAAAATCTGGTTCAAAATCCGCTTTAAGACTTCCAGAGTTCATCAGCTTCTTGAAGAAACCCCTCCATAGCAGGTAACCTGGATCTGGGCCAGACTTTGACCCAGCTTGGGATTTCGGAGTTGATCGTGTCTTTCTTTGTATGCCCTTTTTTGGGGTCAGTTACAAAGACACCAACAACCACACCCACCGCTTTTTAGGGCCATTTCGATGTTCAGGTGCCATTTCGAGGGGGTCCGAGCCTTGCCACTCGAATGTTCCCAAGGATCCAGTCCGGGAACTCGAGAAGTGCTTGAAGACCAACCAGTCCGAAGATCGAAATGTTCGCCAAACACGGCAGTGGTGAGAAAAAGCTACGGTCATTTTTTTTTCTTTGCGGGATGCCCAAAGTCTAAGGGTGCTGGAAGAAGCCCAAAGATCGAACATCTGGGCTGCCCGTTTTCAGATCCCCGCGAAACGTGACTAACTTTCGGTGGGCCAAATTCGGACACCACTAAACACTAAAAGGATCTCAAAGGCTGAGGAAATGGCTGGGAGCCACCAAACAAGGTAAGCCTGTCTGGCAATGCAAAAGGCGGCGCCATGTTTCGGCTGAGGTTTGGAGGGAGTTTGTTGGCTGGTTTAGAGAGAAACCAGACGGACACCAGCCATTTTCCTCCATTGGCTTAAGGCTCCTGGAACAGAAACAACAATAAAACAACATAAACTTCATTTCAGCCAATGAGCTGACAGGTTTTACGGCTTCCAACCCCCCCAAAAAAAAAACACCCCCCCCCCCCCCTTCGTATGGTTTGGGGTATTGGTTTTTAGGGCTCATGGTTGAAAATAGACTCTAGGTGTCCATGGCACCCCCCCCCCCCAACCCTACGCATTTTTGTAGTGCGTCGTTTTTGTTCTCGACGCCCGCCGCGGCGCCGCAGCTGTGCTCCGCGCAGAACTCCTGGGCCTTTTTGTGGTCCCTGGACGCGACACCCACCACAGTCATGCCATGCTTCAGCCCAGGCAGCACCTGGACAACGGGGCCATGGGGGGGCCCATGGAGCCCTGGCTTGTGGTGGGAGGTTTTTGGGCAGGTTTCAGCTTTGGTCCTGTAATTGATTTGTTGTCACAACCCAAGCGGTATGGGCTAGCAACAAACTCTTGGTTTTTGCCTCCCGGTATCATTTTTGGGGCGACGGGGCTCCCACTGAACCCATATTCCCTCAGAAAACTTCTACGTGGGTTATAGCTTGGGTTTGGGCTTCCTCCTTTTGGAGCTTCCCCATTCTCTTCACAACCCTTGGTATGGTTGCCAAACACTGACTGTTTTTTGCAGCCTCTACTGAAAATGACAAGAACAACAAAACAACTAAAAAACCTGCCAACAGCAGTGAAGATTCGGTTTCAGCTTTGGACTAAAACAAAAAAAAGAGCCGGTTTTTCATCTTTTATTGGAGGGTAGCAGATTGCCCTGCTAGAAGTCCGTGCTTGGATGTTCGATTCGCCTGGTTTAGTGTCTGCGGTTAGCCACATTTTCTTTCTAACCCACCCAATAACAAGGCAAACCCCACATTCACCGGGACATTTAAGTGGGTCATAACTTAGCTTACTAACAACTTACTAGCTTGTCGAATCCAACACCCAGGTACTTCCCAACACACCCAATACCCGGTATGATGTCAACCCCCTGACTTGCGGAGGTAGCTGCCAAGAAAGACACAGGCTGTTGACCCTCACTCATATTTGGAGTGGGGCGGAACAACAGTTCAACCCCCCCCTCCGAACAACAAGTCATACCCCCTCCCCCCCGAACTTGTTGTTGAGACCCCTGCCGCTGCCCAAACAACAAACAAACTCCCCCACCCCTTGGTGCTCTTCAACAGGAAGCCGATAGGAAACCAATGCACTTGCTTATAAGTCATAATCACCGCCTGAATCAGGGCTTCCTTTTCGAGCAAGGCCATTAAGAATCGCATTTGCTTTGGGCACAGCCTTTTTCCAACATGGATTTGGGCAATGGGCCTGGGGAGCTTGTTTAGCATTGTTTAGTCTTTCTGTCTGGGTTGCTCTTTGCCCCTGAACAAACGCTTTAACCTGTTGTAGGTTCAGTGGACAAGTCAAACTTGTCTCCAAAAGGCCAAAGGGCCCGAATCACATCAAGGACCAGCCATGAACAAGGGTCCCTTCAAACATCCCACCGGCAAAATGACACTCACACTAAAATCGCTCCAAGAGGTGATGCGTTTTCATGCAAACATGATGAAATAAAATGGGAACCCTGTCAAACAGAACCCTGTCAACTCAAACAACCGCATTGAAGCTCAAGCCTCCACCACTCGCCACTGGCTACTTCCCGGCCTTTCCCACGATAGATGCAGTGCTGAGGATTCCAACGCGCACCTCCGCCATAGCTCCGCGTTCCCTGGGAATCGTGCGGCCGCTTTGAGCCAACTGCAACGAAGGCGGCAGAGGTATCTCAAGGCTCCTGACGTGTTGCATGCGTGGCTTGTCTTTTTCAAGGGAGCCACAAAATGGGTGGTGTTTCGTTTGGTGTCCCTTTAGAACCATCCAGAGAGGGTCGCTTTAAAAAAAGGCACCCACGTGCGACGCGGGTGTGCCTGTTTTGAGGGAAACCACGGATGACCGTAGTTCACACAATTCCCTTTAGGTGGCTAAGGGGGAGGACGAAACCAAAGTATGGGGGAATTTTGCCATGTACTTTCACCCAGCTGTAGTGGGAACCTGCCACGCATGCAAACGCCCATGTGAAACCCGCAAACGAATGCCCACCAGTTGGAGAAACCAGTCAAAACAGGAAACAACTGGGGCCTTTCGACCATTCTCAAAGTCACCCCAGAATTGGCCCTAGCTTCTGACTTCAAAACCGGCAACAGTTTGACGTCTGTAAATAATATATGTACACATGGACAGTGTTTCTTTTTAACGTTAATATGAACGTAGATAAGATCTGGGAGACCCAGCTTTTCTGGAGGGGGGTGCCCACTTGGGTTTTTAGCCTAGCTCGCAAGTTGTTCGCAACCTAGGATCTGACCCACTTACAAGTGACCCTAAACGGGGCTAGCATTTTTGCGGCCTTTATTCAGAGGCCAAAGGGGGGCTGAAATTTCAACCTGGGGCCATGGTAGAAGCTTGGTCAAGATTCAAAGATGAAACATGTGTGTGTGTGTGTCTCTTTAGAAGGTACCATTTTTGGGGTTGATTTACCCAGCCAAAAGGAAGCCAACCTTTTTGGTGGTCGCCATATTTGAGACCTACCTTCGCAACCCTTGGTATGGTTGCACGAAAAGGATACTGTTTTTTTTTCAGCCCCCACACCTAAAAATGATAACAGAGCCAACAAGCCAAAAAAGCTAAACAACTTGAGCCAAGAACAGTGAAGCTTCCCAACCGGACAGGGAACTGGGGTCCCGCAAGCCTCCTGCGGGAAGTCGCAGAAGCGCGCGGTCTGCCAGCCCTTCCTGCCATGGGAGGCATCACGAAACATCCGCCGACCCCTTGCAAAAGAGGCGCAGGGGAAGGGTGGCTTGTACATGAGCCTAACCGACGATTCATCATCAGCAACATCATCATCATGATGCTCATCATCATCATCATCATCATCATCATCATCATCATCATCATCATCAGCACCAGCAGCAGCAGCAGCATCATTATCATCCTCGTGATCATCATCATGGTGATCATCAAATTGGGTTGATCTCTTTCTTTGGCTGGCTTTGTGCGGCGTAAGGCCATGAGGCATCGCTGTCCCGGGAGCATCGCAGTGATCTCGTCGATATTGCGTTGCTCAGCTGTTCATCGTTGTAGACAGCGCCGATGCTCCAAGCCGACGGCGGCCTCTCGGTCTCCAGTGGCAAGTGGTCTCGATTGGCAAGATAGGCACCGTGGTTGGCTCTGGGCTGCCAGTAGGCATATCGTACGCATCAGGATCCTGGGAGATGGATCTTGACAACTTCTTGCACCTTAGGATCGACCTCGTCGAAGGGTTCACGTTCTTCTTGCACACATGTGACGCGCCGAGCTCATCGCTCGGTGACCAAGCAACTGTCTTGCAAAAAGGGCTCCTAAAAAAAAGAAAGAAAGAAATGAACCACTGGGCAACTCGGAAATAGGTGGGTCTTTTTTAGGGGACCCCAAAAAATGGGTGGTGTCCTTTTGGTTTCCCTAAGAAAAACCAACCAAAAACAACTTGGCCGCCCACGAAAAGACAGACCCAAATAGGGTGTTGAATCGAGTATTGAACAAATACAAACTACCCAACCCATTGGTGATAATATACAACACTGGGGGGCAGGGTTCGGGTGTGACATCAAATTTAGCGCGCTATATCAAGCAACGTGGCATTGCAACAACTAAAATGTTGGGCTATTTAGCACCCAACGAAAGGGATACTCCCAAACCCGCCAGCTTTACAAGGAACCGACCCTCTAAATTGACTGGAACAAGTGATTCTTTAACCTGCCCGGATGTATCCTCAGGACGTATGGCTATGGGTAGAACTTTGGGCCAGGGAACCATATTGGAGAAAAAAAACGGATTTTCTGTTCTCAAAAAAGTCCATTTCGTACATTGGCCTTTGGGATTCCTTTGGTTTCCTTTGCTTGAAATATCCACATAGACCCACCAAAAGGGGGCCTTGTCGGCCCCCCCCCACTTGGACCAACTCCCAAATTGCCATGGGTCAAAAGCCCGTACCCCTGAACATCCCAATCCCCACTAAAATAGGTTCTAAAATGGGTGGTGAATTCACCTACCCCAAAATGGTATCCCATTGGTTTTGACAACGACAGCCACATATATATATAAATATATATTTTTGTATATGGGGTTGTCTCAAAATCGTGGAAACTTAAAATTGGAGCTTGTCCTAACCACCCGAAAAGGGGTACCCTCAAAAAAACACACGATCTGAACCCGAAGCAACAGATTTACAGCGCTGTTGGGAAAAACCCATGTTGAGTTCAGGCAATATATCAGGCAGTATATTGTTTTGAGTTCAGGCAGTACATTGGTTTGAGTTCAGGCAGTATACTGTTTTGGATCAAATAACAAACTAGGCTGGAATTAGGACCCCAGCAAAGAAATATACTTTTCGCCTGGGTAGTGGAAAACAAAGGGACCCCAAAAAAGTAAAAAAAGCAAAAAGGGGAGCTAATTCTGGGGAAGCAAACAAAAGGGCAACTTTGGATCACCCGCAAATGGACTCAGTTACATTTCTAGATCAATCAAAAAAAATCAACCGAGGACTTGGGAGAAAACAAAACTTCAGCCTCCATGAACCCGTCGGCTCCTGGAAAAACAGGAACATATGTCCAGTGACACATTCCCTCAAGAGATAGATTCCCATTGAAACCAACTGGACTAAAACAACTATCCTGAAGCAAATGGATGTGAATAAGCTCTCTGTGCAGTTCAAAATGGAGGGTTGGCCAAACCTACTCCCTAATCCCGCTTGGAAAACCCCAAAGGCGACCCCTTTCGTAAACCCAAGCTGAGGATCTTGCGGATTGCCAAAGGGCACAGACCCTCAAACTACCATGGAAAAATTGGCTATTGCCCCAAACGTATGTGTGGGCTGAATTCCTCTTTTTTTCTCCTTTTTTGTTTCTTCCATTTGCTTAAGCCCCCTGGAAAAAATATGTCCAGTAGTCATAGATTCCCTTCAAAACCAACAGCAGAAAAAAAACTTAAGCAAATGGAAGTTATGGGTCGTTTGGGGGTCCAGAGCCCAGCTTTCAACGCATCCGAAAAAGCTCTGCGAGGCTGGCGTGTGGTGAGAGTGCGAGAGCAACTCGCTCACCTCAAACCGATCGACCCCGATTTGATTTTTTGGCGAGCAGAAAACCAGCAGTGCCGGTTTTTCCATGTCAAGATTCATGTCAGCATGCTTCGTCAAGGTCCCACAAGGTCATCACCTAGTATTGTCAGGTCCTGGTTCCTTTGAGTGAGTTTCGGTCGTTGACATTTGGCCTCAACATGGCAATAAAGGCTTGCTGTATATTTTTTAGTGTCTGTGTCAAAGTGGGGTGACCCCAATGGGAGTTTCCTTTGCCCTTTAAATCGACCTACAAATGAGTACCCTCAACAATACTCCCAATATACGTAGAACCACCTACAAAATAGCCAACAGGAATCGGTTTCGGGCGCCGCTCAGTTGCATTCCGCCTTTGAGCGCACTCATTTGGACGCCGGGGATCTAGGTTTCTGCAGTTCGGTGTGCAGGCAACATGGAAACAAGGGCTACCTGTACCTTTTTTAAAACAGGCAATACTTCACAACCCTTGGTATGGTTGCAAACAACTGACTGATTTGTTGCAGCCACAAAACCTACAAATGAAAACAACCAAAAAGCTAAAACACAAAAACACATGATCCAACAACAGTGAATAATACATTGGGACAGCCGTCTCTTGCCAGGTTTTGTTGACAGTCCTCCTTGAAGCTGCTTGAGTCGGGTGTTGGCCAAGGCAGAACGAGGGCTTCGATTTGAAGGGCTCCTAAAATTCAATCGCTAGGGTTACACAGGTTTTAGTCATTGGTTCCATTTCCCAGTCTGCAATTTTGGGTGAGAAATGATACAACGGAAGGGGCTTCCCAAAAACTAGTGTGTTCATATAGAGGGGCATTCCCAAAAGCATCACAGTGGGGAGGAACCCTTGATCCCACAACCCTGATTCAGGATGATTGCAGAAGGCCATGGCTAAATTCTAAACCCTAAAACTAAACCTGTGTCTTTGGATCCCCTCAAAATGGATCTCGGTTTTCCTCTGGCTTTCCCTAAGCCACACACGCAAACATTTGGGTAACTCAAAAAAGACAAGCCAACCATTCGCAGAGGGTCCAAGTACCTTCGAAGGAGGTACTTAGACCACTTTTTACCCCCCAAAAGCCATCCTCAGGAGGTACTTGGACCCTGGGTTGGGGTTCTCCCCATTTACCTAAAATGGGTCCGAGTCTGCAAGCTGGGGACGGAACAGCCGACAGCGCCGTTGGGAGCTGGTGCATGGCAGCTTTCGCTGAGTCAACACCAATCGGAGCGCCTGAAAGTGACGCAAAGCAAACCAGTTATCGTGACACAGGGGCAGCACTGACATCAGCGTCAATGCCAAACAAAGGCCAGGCGCGAGACATGCCTGACCGAATGTAGTGCGGATATTTGATCCGGATCACTTTTCGGGGAATACACCCCCCCCCCGCATGTTCATAAATGCCGGGTTGACAATCGACAATTTGACCTCTGTGTTTTCCAGTGTTTCACCTTATCAGTCCATGTGTGCAAGATGCTATTCCTTCGGTCCAGTTAATCCATGTCTTGTTTTATGGTGGATCTATGTTGAGTCCCCACCTTTGCGTTGAAACCAGCAGATTCCAAGAGACGAACGCGAATCCGGCGGCATAGGCCTCCACTGTGGCCGGGCGTATAGGCATGTATGTTGCCAATTTGAACACCGCTGGCGGGTCTGCTGCAAACACACCTGGGTCAAACTCAGCCTCTTCACCTGGCATGGTCTGCGTTTGGCCAACTGAGTTGCACCCTTTAAGCATCAACCCAGCCAGGCCCTCAACCCAAAGCTTTGGGCTCCGCGCAGGAAAGTCGGGCTCCTGCTGTCGGATGGGGTGAAAGTCGACTCCATGTGAGCCGCTTGCTCAAAACCGACCGGTACCAAAAATGGTCTTTGATGTCCAGAATCCCATGCTGATCGGTACAAAAATGGTCTTTGCACCTAGAATCCCCATGCCGGAATTGAAAAGGCGCGCCGATCTCCGCAGCGATTGGCAAGGGGCTGATCTACTAACCGAACCATCTACCCGGGTTTCGGTTTTGAGCCAGTGGCTCATGATCCCAGGCCTTTGCACCCCTAGGTCCTCCAGTAGAGGTTGGAAGAAGGGTGCCCACTTTTGTCGGGCGTCCCCCAGAAAAGGGGGTAAAAGGGCACGACTCCAAAAAAACCTACACCCCATAAGTTGGAGTCATGACCAATGTTTATGGGTAGTTTGAGGGTCCGGGAAGCAAGCTATTTTCCTTTTGGCGTTGCAGGGTGGTTCCCAACGTCACCCGCCAGGTAGATGCAATCGCGGAAAGGCTGTTTTCGTTGTAGGGGGTAGCTCGCAAATGCACCAAATGAACAACAAGCTCAAACCATCGAAGCCCACTTTCAGAGCAAGCTGACCTAAGGACACCTGTGATCCATCGACAAGATCTGGCGACGCTTGGCGAACTTGTCAGGTCCCAAAGCGAGACACCACCTGCCATGGCCAATCTACGCATAGAAATCCCGTAAAACCGGGCTGCCCGTTTTCAGATCCCCCGCTAGAAGCGACTAACTGTTTGTGGGTGAAATTCGGAAACTACCACTTGACACTAAAGGGCTCAAAAGCTAAGGAACCGGATGGCTGGAGCCACCAAGAAAAACGGGGTATTGCCCCAGCAAAAATGGGGCGATTCCGTTTCGTTTGGGTAGTGTGAGCGTCCAGGTGCTTTTGGTTGGGGGCAGTGGGGGCGATTCTTTGTTTCGAAAGAGACAAACCTGTCGCTTCTGTGTCACTCCTGTACAGGCGTTTGCGACGAGACCCCCCCACGCCCGCCCGACCGACTCCTCCGAGGTGCATCGGACGATTCGGTACTTCAACCTAGCGCTTCGCGAAGCGTTACCTTACCCAGTGCATCCATTTTCCTGTATACCCAGGTCCAAGTACCTCCTGATAGCTTTTGGGGGGTAGAAAGGGCTCTAAGTATCTTCTTAGAAGGTATCCTGTGTGTGTGTGTGCTTGTTTTTTTGAGGGTACCGTTTCTTGTTTTGTTGGGGGGATTCAAGAGAACATATTTCAGCAACACACGGGCCATGGCTTCCAAAGGCTGGGGACACATCGTCTGAGTCGGGGTCTTTGAGCTCAAAACTCGTATATTTGGTGGCTTGGGCTACCCCCTACTTCAAATACCCCATCTTTTCGGCTTTTTTCAGGGTATAATGTCCACCCTCTACTAAAAAAGGAGGTATCTACCATGGAAAACCAGCTTTTCCCCAAACATACCCTGAAAAAAAGCGGGTATCTTGAGTAGGGGCTGAACGGCAAATGGGATCCTCCAAATCGCTGAACGGCTTCGATGCTTTACGCAGCTTTCGCTGAACGAACACAGGCGGGCGCAAGCGCCCACGAACCTCAAGCAAAGCGCCTTCCCCGAGTGGGTGACCCAAAAAAAACCGTCCCCAACGTTTCTATTGCTACTATTTTAAAGGTCTTCCCAAACAGTTGTTTAAAGTCCGGGAACTGAGCAAGTGAGTCTTGGGGCTTTTTTTTACACCAAGCCAGGGGCCAATTCGGATTGTTTCAGGGAGTAGACTCCTAAACACCCGATGGGCATCGGAGGTCTAAACCGGCAAGTGTAGGCGAACGACATGAGTCGTCGTCGGGGGGGGGGGCACCGGATCCATGTCCAACCTGTTTCCAGGGATCCGGATTCTAGAAAACCTCCTTTGAAGCCAAACAAAAAAAGGATCCTTTGTTTTTGGAAAGGATTGAAAGAAATGGTTGGAGTCAACCTTTTTACCCCTAGATCAGTATGCGTTTCACACATGTTTCCTTTCGAGAGGCTGGCAACCACCACGAATGATTCTATCGACTGTTTCCTTCCCCGCCGGTTTCCTCAGGCATCAAAATCACACTTCCTATGGACACGCGTATATCGGTTCAAATACTGGTTGATGTGCATCTAAGAACCGATGTCATTTGGACCCCTGAGGAGGCTGATTACGCCATAAAGCGCTTCATTTCTCAATTTGTCACGAGTTCAGACGGCCCTACATTTAGCCAACGACAGGTTCACGAAAGCTGAACATTTTGTTGATCGCCTTCTTTTCTGGTTGTCAGCTGGGATGCACTGGGCACCATTCTGGGTGTTTCTTGACAATTCAATATGTCCGTTCCAATGATGAATCTGTGCCGATGGCAAACATGTTGTGAGTCCCAACACAAAGCTATGATTCACCCGCCTAAAATGAGAAATGGGTCAGTGTTTTTGGAGGGTACCCGTTTTTGAAGGCTACCCACCCATTTTGGAGGGCCCCCCAAGAAGAGACACACCCAACTGGAAGAAAGGAACCGTCATAGGTTTGGCGTATAGCACCCCGCTGATTCCCCAACTGCCAGGCCTTTGGCTGCATTAAGAGACCCGGAATTTGCATCTGCCCCCTTGATCCGGATCCCCGAAACTGCACCACGCTTTATCCCGGACAGTGCTCAATAAACCTGGGAAAATCAAAGGCGACTTCCAGGTGGGACCCCAACTGTTGACCCCGGATCAATAAACCCGTGCAGTTGATTTTCTCGGGGTGTGTCCCCTGAAAAATTCAGACCACTTTTGAAGGGAACATCCCCTGGGACGGGTTACATTGAAAGACAAGTGCAAAGCCAAAAGGTCCAATGTCACCAGCCTTGGTCCAGTCCGGGAGCCGCAAAGCGACAATCCCATCCCGATGCCGGCTCACCCCGCCTCGCGTTCGCCGCGGCCATGTGCCCCTGAATGGATCGAAATGGAGCGAAGCGGTTGCGGTTCAGGCAAACGGTGGGGAACTGCGGCCTTTTATTCTTGTGGTTTTTGTGGTTCTCCGGGGATTAATCAGGGATCATCTGGGAGAGTAGATGTTTTCTTACGACCCACCCACGCC